>WMED01018548.1:0-12670 GCA_019650415.1 Pipa parva | reverse complement strand
CTCCTCATTTTTTTCCCAGCGCATCCCAGCAAGGTTGTCTCTTCAGCATCCTATATTCTGTTTGAAAATTAGTCTTCATGTATGTCTGGGCCCACTGCAACTGTTTCTGCGTTTTAGCAGTGGTTAGGGATGGCCAAATAGTAGGTTTATGCACAACTGCAAGCCTCTGGAGGATCCTACACCTTGAGGTTCGTGGGACTCCAGAGGCACCAGCAGCTTCAAATAACTGTTTGCTACTACGTAATGGCATTTTAGCAGCTGCTCTCTTAATCTAATGAATTTGTCTGGCAGAAACCTTCCCCATTATGCCTTTATCTGCAAAAACCCGTCTATGCTCTGAATCAGCCACAAATCTCTTCACCGTATGATGATCATGCTTCAGTTTTCGTGAAATATCTAATGTTTTCATACCTTCTCCAAGGCACTGCATTATCTGATGCTTTTCGGAAGCAGAGAGATCCTTTCTCTTTCCCATATTGCTTGAAACCTGTGGCCTGCTTAATAATGTGGAACATCATTCTTAAGCAGTTTTCCTTTCATTGAGCTCACCTGGCAAACTAATTATCACAGGTGTCTGAGATTAATTATAGTGATTCAGAGAGCCCTGAGACACTATACCATCTATGAGTTTAATGGAAAAATAAAAAAATTAAAACTTTATGTCACTTAAATCCAATTTGCATAATAATTTGGAACACAGTGTAGACAGATTATAACAAGTATTCAGGGTAATGAAGAAGTGTACAGAAATAAACCATATATTTTTGATTCAGACTCAAGTGCGCTGGATCTATCCCCTGTGTGAATTATTACTACCCCTTGTCAGTTTCAGGAAAGGGATCCTTATGTAGCTGTTACTAAGGATTATGTATAGTTTCTATGTATATTATTATATTGTTTATTTATGTGCTGAAGGCCAGACCCCACTGTTATATGAAGATATCATACTGCTCTCATACAGACTGTGGGCCATAAAACTCCTAAAAGAAGGCACTTCTTCCACGCTCTCTGGTGCATTGCTCATCTCTAGGGGATATCTTAACAACTACATCCACATTGTTTGTATATCTGCCTATTCACTGCTTTCATTTAGTAGTTACTATTTGATCATTTCCTTAGGCTTTTCTTTCTAACACTCATGCACTGTATGAGTCCATATAGCCTTCAGCACATAATATTGATCCACTGTGTGTCTCACTGCCTTCATATACATGTATCGATCAACTCCTTTACCAATTGGTGAATCAAATGATAAGACACTCCCCATCATTTTTTACTTTCAAATAAATAAATATTTGGCAGAAACGTGCTATTCATGGAAGACAAAGAAGTCTTGCATTGCAGTAATTCTAATAGTTCTACAGGCTGAACTATACGGTTGAATGCTCATAGACATCCATGTGCGTAGCCAAATTCCATATGATCAAATTGTGTTATTCTGCTGAAAATGATTGCATTGGCCAGCCAATGGGTGGCCATCTTAAGAAATTTGTTGCTGCCCATCATTATGTGAGTCAAAATTTGAAATACAGAGTGTTATGTAGCCTAATTATTAGGTCAGTTTAAGAAGAACTGTGCTTTTTTTTCCTTTCTGCTATTAGCAGCTGATACATAGATTATTTAGAGCAACTTGGATCTCTTCAGCATTAAAAGGAAGTCAATATCTTTGCAGGTTTCATCTCTTGTAGCAATGCAGTTAATTATGTGATATGGGGTGGCCTTATCATTATTTGTGACTGCTCCTGCTTGCTTTTACTATTGAAGCCTTCCAGTGTGTTCTCTAGAAACTTCCAGCACCTTATGCAGTGTTGTGCCTTAGAGGGCTTTTGGCTACATCTGGGCTATTGATAGAGATGTATTCATTCAGGTCCTGCATCAATATATTTCTCTTCTGTTACATGATTATTTGATTACCTGTATGGAGGAAGTTCCTGGAAATGGTGAACATTCTGGAAGCGCTGTACCAGTTAATGACATAGACTGTGTTGTATTTTAATTGTATCTAAATCACAACTGTGGGGCCCAGTGCAGTTATTGTTTATTGAGTATGCACATCACTGTTTGATTGCTTCCTGTGACAGACACATCAGAGTTTCCAGGGGCAAACGTTTCCACAGGAGCCGGCGTGAAGCTCTGCCGGTGTATGTAAATGGATTTCAAAGTCATTGCACTCATTGCGGGAAGCATTCTCATTGGCCCTTCAATGAACGTGATGATGTTGAAACCCATTTGGACCGCTGATTTGATAAGTGGGTGGAGCTTCACGCTCGCTCCTGTTTCAGCTGAAGCGCTGTGAGCTCTGCCTCAGTGAAGACAAATTACGGTCCAGATGAAGCTGTGATTGTGTGATTGCAACAGTGAAACTTTATAGAAGGTAAGTTTTTAACATCTCTTTTTTTTTTTTAACTCTAGTTCTCCTTTAATAACTGGAGTGATACTCTTTTTGAAACCAGTGTGTTGTCCAATCATTTTCTATTTGATTCTGACCTGGCAGTGCTTGCCATAACAACTGCGGATATATCACACCTGCTGCAATTATAATATTAATATATTAGTGGCAGAGAGTGCTGCAAGTATAATCTCTACATTGGTTACATTGGCTGCTACTTCAGCCACCAGATCTAATGACCAGATCTTAGTGTGTGTATCCAGCTTTAGGTATGCTGTTAGGAACATGGATATTATAACTACCGTAGTTATGTTACTTTGTCTTCCAAAACATAATTGTATTTAAAATCTGCCAGGTGTCCATATGGGATTTGTTTATCATAAACATAATTGTAGTGTGGTTATGACAGGTTCTCTTATTGCTGTTTCTCCTACCCCTTCTCTATGGTTTCCCACCTTATAATTATAAATGAAAAACACGGATAGATTAACCATTTGATTTAGAACATTTCATTGCAAAGATATGCTGTGCATGCTGTTTTTTTCTGTTATTCTTAAAGGGACACTAAACAACCATGATGGCCATTGTCTATAATACCTGTATATGAAAGCTGAAGTTAGCATTGAGAGCTGTGAGCACTTACAAAACAAATTGAATTATGTCGATAATACAGTTATACATTCCTATTGTAATCTGTTTTAGAAAGATTCTATGTTGTATGTACGTATGTGTGTATAATTATATTTATAAAGCTCCACAAATTTACGCAGCGCTGTACAATTCAGCAATACAAGTACAATAGAGACATGGGAAAAGTGCATTAAACAATACAAGTAAAATATCACAAGGATACATCACATTAAGTGCTAGGTTGCGGTTGACACAAGAGGTTGGAGGTCCCTGCCCCGTAGAGCTTACAATCTAAGTCTAACTGTTCAGCAGTTACTATAGTCTCTTTCACCATGCAGGGTCCTTTGCTGACATCTGATTGGACTTTGAATTGCGTCTTGTCAATCTGCTGCAGGTACACTGAACATTCTAATCAGCACTAATGGCAGTAAACTGTTATAGGGCTGCCTTATTAAGGGTGTTTATAAAATGTATGCAATGTTTAAACTATTTCAGTTTTAAACATGCATAACTTAGCATCTACAGTACGTGCACTGTATACATATTAATTCTGAGGGAAAAGTGCTCCTTTAATGAACTGTCAGTGTTGTATTGCTATACTTTAATATGTTGCTGATAAATACTGTTTCCTCACATCTCTCAAATGTACTTATGTATAAAGAAAGTGAACAATCCCCACCCTTAATTTTAGTAATCTGATCCCTTCCCCCATTACATTTACAAATTACTCTCACAAGACTGACAGATATGTACATAGATTTATTATACTCAGTCTTTGTGATGATTATTGTGTATGTCACTTTTAGATCATGTGATCTGTAACTGTGGTCATCAGTCAGATAAATGTAAAACCTAAGCAGATGTAACACTGGGGTAAATCTACCCTGAAACTACACATAACTTCCCCAGAATAACATGGCAGAATAAAGGTTACAGCCTAGGCTTCTGTGCAGTTTATTCACGAAAGGCGTTAATTCATATTTATTAGCCATTTTCCTATATTCGGGTATTCAGCAAACTTGAAATCAATTCAACAGCTTATGACAGTCACAGACTTATGGAGCACTTGGCACCACTTTACATGTGTATGCACAGGTAGTTCACCTATTCATCAAGCATCAGAGTCTGACGCAGTAGCAAGTAGCGTTTTGGGGGAACTTCAGTAAAGAGGTAATAGTTATCTAAACTATCAGCCACGGATGCCATTAGTGATTATTGCGGTCCCCTAACAAATGACAAATAAGCCCCTAATAACATTGAAGTGCACTTTGTATGTATGTATGTATAATTTTATTTATAAAGTGCCTCAAATTTACACAGCACTGTACAATTCAGAAATACAAATATACGACAGACATAGGAAAAGTGCATTACACATTACAAGTGAGTAACTTACAAGCAAAAAATCAAGTGCCAGGTTGTGATTGACACAAGAGTATGGAGGTCCCTGCCCCATAGAGCTTAGAAACTAAATGTAAACACCCCATTTACACTGATGATTTTCAGATTGCATTAGTTAAAGAGGGATTCCCAAGGCTTTTTGCTGAATGAAGTAGCTAAATAATAATGATCTAAATTACCTTTGTTGTTTTGGTTATATTTTTATATTTAAAAAAAAAAAAAAAAAGATTTATTCAGATTCCCAGCATTTGTTTGAACGTCTCGTAGTCCTGAAGTTCTTGCACACATATTTCTTGGAAGCCATCATTTAACATCTGTCTTCTCTCCAATTTGTCCTTGGAGCAAAACCTTGGCAAATAAATATTGAAAAAAGCCCAAAATAATTGTGTTAGATCTGTTTATATTGCTTATTAGATCTATTGGTCTTATTTTCCCTTCCCACAATCATGTGAAACTCTGAGGGGGTTATTCATCAAAGTACGAACAGCCTCGTATATGCCTGTATTTATGTCTATTCGCAACTTCTCCAACTCCGCTTATTCAACAATCTGCAATGTGACGAATTCGCAACCAATTCTGATGCTTACTCCAGTCGCAGACTTATGGTACCCTTCGAATCAATTTGCGTGTACGTGCACAAGTAATTTGGCTATTCAGCATGCAACAGAGTCTGTCGAAGGAGCGGAGAGTGGCGAATTGAGGGGATTGATGACAGGGCTCCAGTGTTGCATAAGGCAACTTGTCATTTAAAAGTAAAAATGGCGACTGCGACTAAATTAGTCTACTATTAAACATGAACTAGGTACAAAAAGAAAACTAAAAATAAGTATATTTCACTTACGTATATACAGTTAGTGGGATACGATGAGACTGATGTCACTGCCCTTCACTGGAGGAGTTCTCCTTACTCCGCATGACTTCTCAGCCTACTATTGTGCGACTGACTACGCCACACTACGCATGTGATGGTGTCCGAAACTCTCTGCTGCTTCAAGAAAAAGTGAATTTGCGACTTCCTAGTCGTATTGACGTGAGCAGACGCGGAGTCACAATGTAAGGCGAATTCGGACTTTGATGAATAACCCTGAAAGTGGCCTCTCTGTCTTACTGTGCTATCATTTTCAGCCTAGTTCTTCTATTAAACCAGTAAGGCCTCAATACTTTCTAATATGTGTCATGAATAAGTTACTACAATCCTTTCAAGCTATGTAACTTGCTGGCTGTTATTAAAGGAGAACCAAAGGCTTATTAAATTCAGGGGTGATTCTTAAATTGTACATTTAATCACAACTTTCCCATAAACTATATCATTTGTTAGGATTTTTTTTTATATTAGTTCTAATTTGCAACCATGCAGCTGCTGTAATTCCTTAGCTAATATAATCTGTAATCCAGTCCGTTAAATCTGTATTCTGCCTACTTTAGTAATTATAGGTGCCTGGGTTTTTGTAGTGTATTATTTAAAGAGAAATTTCAAAATATATTAAAAAAAAAAAAATAGTCAACAAGATGCAATTTTTTTAAGGCGGTTGGTGTCATTCACAAAAGAAAATGTGGACTTTTCACATCTTGCTTGTAAAGAGCGAGCCTAGAACAGGTAATCTTTCCTTAGTGTAGTCTTCTCCAGAGGCAGCGAGCAGTGGTTTGTCTTTATGCAAATGTGGATGTAATTAATAATAAAACAAACAGAGCACAAGGATTTATCAGGCAGTGAAGCAGAGAGCACATCTGCAAGTTGTTTAGGCTTATGCATCATGATATGTGGAGAAGGCAAGAGATAGTGTCACTCTGTATGGAGAGTTGCACCTTGGGGTTGTAACAGTGTATTTGTAAAAATATAGAATGTAGTATAATAATGTCTGGTTAATGAGCAAAGCAATTATTCATGCTAGGATACAATGGCTTATACCTAGATCTCATCTCTTATGGTCTTGATTCCCATGAGTCCTAGCTGCTATGATGTTTCCAATAACTCCTTTGGTTTATTTTCCAATTAAATTAAGGGGATTCTGCATAAATAACGTATACCTAGCCACTCTGTCCTTAATGAGAGATTCTCCTGCATATTTTTAGAACTTGAAATGAGGTGAGATAAATTGAACTGCTTGGTGTCACAAAGAGTTGCTAAGGGACAGAAAACAGGAAATTTATCCTTATTGCCATTTAGTAGTGTCTTGTTCTCTACATCACATGGAACCTCACCAACCAAAGGATAGGCTATTCTGTGCTGTCCTAAAAAGGATGCAGTAAGGATCTTTAGGGATCCGGCTTGCCACCAAGGGAGATAGCGGTAAAATGTACCTAGAAATGTAGTAAGATATAACTGAGATGCAATTTACAGCATTAAATATGAGAAAAGAGAAATAATCCTTTTGGTGCAGGCCAGGACAATTATTACCAGATCTGAATCAGTATTAATAACTACAGCCACAATATTACAGAATATCTGGGGGAACTAAGGGATGCTCACTGCAATCGAGTACAGGTGGGACATGTTCAAGTGCAGTAGGTCTGCTTAAAATATAATTTAGCATTCTGAATAAAGAATCTTAAAAAACTCACAGGTTAAATCATTATTGTCTTGAAATTATTCTCTAAATATTGAAGCGAGCAATGGACGTTAAGCCCCTAACAACCTGGAATATGGTATTTGTACAATATATCATGATGATGGTGGAATGGTCCCTTTTTTAATCCAACAACTCCCTTGTCCAGATTCCGTAACCCATTCTTGGTACCTAGTGCAGGATGGGAATGAAGATCATTGTAGCTATTACAAGATAATCTATACATTGTAATGTGGAACTGTATATTTGGTTATTTGAGGAAACAATGCAAGCCATCGTTAAATGTTACTGAACGTTCTTCCATCACATTTTCACGTCATTGTTTCCTTGCTCGCCATTTTATTCTCTTTTGTATTTTCTGGACGGTTGTGAGGCAGTGAATATCTGGATTAGGTACCTATGCTTTTTGTTTTTATATCAAAGTAACTTTGAATGCTGGTAGTCCTCCTGATACGTATGCTTCTTAATTTTTCATATGTACAGTATTGAGTTGATAGTCTACAGTGATAGCATGCTGGCATGTCTTCCAAATTATTTTCTCTGTGTATGATGGAAACTTAGGAATAGCTTTTGTTTATTTCTTTTTAGGCTGAGCCATGCTGCTGTTCTATAATGCTGAGCTTTTATTCTCGATAAAGGTACAGCGCTATTATTTTGTGCTCCCATTACTTACCATGGATAGCACTGGCCTCCTTACTAATTTCACAGTGCTCTGTAGCTGAACTGACCCATTCTTATTGGAAAGAGTTGTTACCGTTTTCACTTTTCATTCATTACAATACCTTATGTCTAAGCACCTTCTTTCAAATGGGGCAGAACATATAGATATATGTGTTAATCATGATTTTGTTTGCTTTACACCAAAGACTGATTATGTGAAATGAACCCTAGGCTGGTGCCTGGGGTCCAACCACTGGCAGAGATCCCAGCCATAGTTCCTTGCTATAAAAGCAGTTTTAAGATATATCCTTGGCAAATGGAAGGACCCTAGCACTTCCCTGCCTAAGGCTCTACTGTGCCCTTATCCATCCCTGCATGTCATAAGAAATGGTCTAGGGCAGATTACCACAATTAATTTCACTGTAGTGAAGCAGACTGCAGTCAAAGGCGGATCTAATGCATTGGTACTTGTTATGTGTACATTTTGGATTGTCATGTCTTGGATAATTATAGTCAATTAATTTGCATTATGTCGCTTTGGCAGATGTAATAAATGTGTAGTTTATTTATTGTTTAATGTAGGTACATTATATCTGTGGGGTATTGTTAAGAGCTTGATAGTTTGTCATGTAAGAGTAAAATAATGTTACGTTGTCTTACATTTTGTTTCTGCTTGTCTGCTTTGTTCTCTTCTTTGGTATTTCACTTCACATTACACATTACTACTGCCTATGGAGCCTTGCTTTTATTTTCCTTATTTTACTAGGATATGATTGCTTAATGCAGTATAAGGCACCTTTTTTTAACATCTGCAGCCATAAATCCAGAAGGCATCCGGCTTCCTTATACACCTTGTATTTCGCTTAATTTCTCATAGTCTCGCAATTCTGGTGTTTTAGCCCTTGGCATTATGCGCCGTTTATGCCAGTCCATTTATCACTATGTATCTCAGTATATACAATACTGTTAGAACCTAATCTGCATTGTACAAGTCTAAATCGAAAGTTCCAGGAAGGCCCTGGAAGCCACAGACAAACAAAATCTTAAGTGTTCAGCACTTTGTTACAGGGACACGCACGCCAAGGGATACTTTTCACAGTGAGGCTGGGGTCACGTTAGTGAATTTTCATCTGGTTTAAATAAATAAGTAGATGGCTAAAATACGCCAACTTCTTTAATGTTGCATTATTAACACTCCCGTCTCTTTTGCTTACATCATTTTTGCCAGTGAAAACTGGCAGACATATTTCCATGGGAAAATTCTCCCATATCAGTACCACGCAGACATTAATATCTTGTTAAATATTCTCAGAGTGAAAATTCTGTCCTATCGGTACGAGACCAGTCTGTGACCTCACTATCTCTAAAGCCTACACACACCTTGTTAAACCAACTTGACTTTCATTGTGATATATTTTTCTTAACTTGTTTCCCACTGCTGAAAATGCGCCATGCAGCTTTAGGCCAGGTTCACACTGGCGTAAATACGCTAGCGCATATACGCTGAGCTTGAAAAAAAAAAAAAAAGTGCGCTGCAAACCCCAATGTGACTTACCTGTTCCGGCAACACTAGCGCTAAATGTGAGCGTGCAAGCATACGCTTGCTGTCGCGTATTCGATGGGCAGACGTACACGATTCGAAGATTGTGCCCAGTAGGAAGTTTTCATACTGCGTCGGGTAAGTACAACAGAAAAGCTTGTCCCAAATATCTGCTGGCCTGAATTTGCCGGCTTTTTATTTTTTTTTGGATGCGCTTTTTAAAAATGTATTTACGCTAGTGTGAACCTGGCCTTATAGCGAGAAAGCATCGATTGATAGCACTAGTATGGTAGTTCTAGCATTTTTAATAGCTTTATATCTGTGCGTATTTTTCAGCAAATTTTCACCTGGTGCTTGTTTTTACTCATAGAAAGATTTGCTAGTGTGACCATGGTCCTTTAAAGTTCCCAGGCCACTTAACTGAGTTTTGCCCAGAGCCCCATTGTGAAGCTAGCCCTGCGCTCACTCTGATTATGAGACCCCATATATAACACCAATTCTGTGCTGATCAGTTTTCAGCCATGCAAAGCTTATTTGCCCAGGCAAGGGCATAGTATTACTGCACTAGCTGAGCCTGAGAGTATTTGTATCGCTCGCCACCACAGCTAGGAATGCTGGTCCCTTGTGTGCCTACAGCTCTCGGTGTGTCTGACAGCATCGGGTAGGGAGTGCGTCTGATCCACTCTCTCACAGCCCAGAGAGGCAGTAATTGAAATCAGAGGTGGTGTGACGGAATGGCACAAGGGGCTTTGAAGTCTGCTTTCTGAGAGCTCAGCGGGAGTAGGCGCGCGGTGAAGGACATTCACCATTACAAGCAATGTCCTTAATAATCTTGTTAGCCCAGACTCTCCCTGTACGACACAAATGGAACATTATTGGTTTATGGGTTGGAGTAAATAATTTAGTTTCCAATATTCCAGCTGCTTTGACAGTAAATTAAAATGACATGAAAGGGGCTTGTTGAATAAAGAAAATATCCAATCAGATGTAATTGGCATGACTTAGGCAGGAGAAATGTATATTATAATTAAACTGCGTTGTCTTGCAGCCTTTTGAGTTTGCATGAATTCAAATGTCAGAAAAAAAAAAGAATTCTTTGATTTGGTACAATTTCAACTTTTGTAACAAGGTCTCACGTCTCCCGTTCTGAGACAGACTCGCATAAACGAGACAGAGCTTTGTGATGTTGTGGGGCGGAGGTGCGTAAGTGGTGTGTGACAGTGAGTTAATCAGACAGTATAATGTCCAAATGATGGTAGCTATTGCTCTGTGTATGAAGGGCAGTGAGAATAAACATAATAGATAAGTAATAGCTATAGAGGAATTTAAAGGCACAGTGTTTGAAGCAGCCAAGGAAGTTGTGCACATGCACATTTCCTTGTATGGGGTATAGGTTGCAGATTGAAACAAAGGAAATTATGCTACCAGAGTGATTCAAGTAATAGATATTGATACAAATTCATCTTGAAACAAACTGACTTTTTTTATGTAGTATTTTTTTAAAATTTTTTTAAAGAAAAACCAATGCTACGATCATACGCCTTGGGGTAGGGAACTGAGCAGTGGACCTGATCACAGAGTACTCGTAAACCATAGATGTAATAACAGCAGTATGCATTGTCAATTTGCAGCTTCCGAAGCTAGCAACTCTTATTGATTTTTTTATCAATTGGTTGAAGAGAAAATTTGGATATCATTTACCAATGTGCAATTCCCTGGTGTCGTGGTTGGAAGTGGATCCTCTAACCACAACAGAGCTGGCACAGGCTCACCTGGTGTGTGGAGTCTTAAGGAGCCCCTGGTCTTCACCCTTAACACCCACAAGGGGGTATGGCCTTTGTGGCAAGGAGACTCACAGGTCATGGCCCCCAAGACCCTCCGTCAGTGATAGCTGGACAGAAGTAAAGGCAGTTCAGGCACTTGGTACTGTCTCTTTAACAGAACGAGCAGAAGGCTGGAAATACTGTAATTAATATCAGGAAACAGGGGGCACGAATAATGTAGAAACTTGAATTGGAACAAGGCACAGGGATTGGAACAATGGATCCTAAATGGGAAGACGTTCAGGCAGCGAGTGCCTGTAAAATCCAGCCTTTAAATCCCCTGCCAACCAGCAGCAACGACATATGTCACTCAAAATTCGCCGCCACACGGAGGCGCCGTGGGAGCCCAGCCAGAAGAGGTACGTCACTGGATTATGGTGAGGGTACATAACACCTGGTAAGTGCTTACCTTAAATATGCAGTCCAGTTCTGGGCATTATTACATACCAATGACACTCCAAAAGTATTAACATTTAGATTTGATTTTCAAATCACAGAACCAGAAGCCATTTTGTTCCAAACTTTGCTACCGCACCGGCATAAAGACACAGTTATATTGTTCTCATTTATAGCATTTTGCAGATAAATCATCAACACTCCCAGTAACCCCATTATTGACAATAAGGCCTTATGACTTAAGCTGCCTTCATCAATAGGATTGTGTTAGTAAATCTGTTAGGGAATGGAAGCGTAAATGTCAAAGGGTTCCGAGACAGTAATGTTATTTTTGAGAAAGCCATCACCATTCCAACAAAATTTAGCTGAAAACTTTTGTATTTATTCTTCTTAGGTAGCTGAATTTGAACATTGGCATTGCATGCAACAAGTGTTCTTGGCGAATCCTAATCTCCTACTGGTTTCTGCAATGCCCCCTGATGTTTTACCTTAAGGGAATGTGCACTAAGCTTTCAAAAATCTTAGCACAAATCAGAAGAAGATCAGTGAAGTGAACTGAATATTATTACTCTTGGAGAAGGCTAAGAAAGTCCTCTTAAAATTAATGGGTCTTTGAAGGGACACAAACAGAACAAGTGGGAATACAACAAAATTATTTTTTTGGGGGGATTAAGGGCCAACAGACACAACAGCTTTGCTTAGCGCAAAAGTGAGGAGAGCAGATATTGAGGCTTAAAAGACTGACCAGGAGGTGCCAGTAGTGTTGGGATCGTATGTGCTCATTCACATTATATGATTTTAGAAGCTCGAAAAGCGAGAGAAAGCTCAGATAAGTAAAGAAGCATGACCATTCAGCATGGTGCTGTGTTTTCTTATGCTACTTTTTAATCAAATCTTCTGTAACCTCAAATGTACTCCACAGATTTGATCACATTGCACATGAAAGCCTTTGAAATAAATCAGAATGTTCTCATGGTGGGTAACAACAAAGTAGCTTGATCTGTTGCCCACATATTCTTAGACAACAGGAGATTTCCCTAGTGTTACATCATTTCATTTTCCTTACAGGTTGAGCTGGTAGACAGCAGCCACTAGAACTAAGTATCATAAAAGTAAACCTGGCTCCCAGAGCAGGTATATCTCTTAGGAGCTAACTAAAACAATTGCTTGCTGTATGGATGTGGGTGCTGCGAATCCCTGCGTCAGTCCACCTTAGTCAAAACAGCTTGTGAAGCATGGGGTGCTCAGGTTGAAGAGATAGCCG
>WMED01018547.1:0-12670 GCA_019650415.1 Pipa parva | reverse complement strand
TTACTGTCCATGATGCACTACACCAGTGATGGCTAACCTATGACACACGTGTCAGAGGCAACACGGTGAGATGTTTTTGCTGACACGCATCATGGCACCATTCATGACGCACTCTCATGTAGTCCCATAGCAAATCCACGACCATGACAATTTTCCATAGCAAATTCCATGACAATTTCCCATAACGTAACCACAACAATTTTTCCTATGGTAAAACTGCGACAATTTACCATTGTAATTCCACAACAATTTGCCATTGTAACTCCACAACAAATTTCCTACAATAAAGTCGCAACTGCAACAGAATTTTTTACACGCGGAGCTCAAAAGGTTAGCCATCACTTGTCTATGCTGTTTCATGTGAAGAGCAATAATCCAACACCAGTACATCTTTAAATGTAGCACTTTTATGGACCAAGAAGGGTTGAACACAGCACAGCACTAATTAAAAATACAGTGCAAGCACATTGCCATTGTCATTTGAAATATGTATGTGTATAAAAAATAGTTAAAGGAGCAATAAACCCTCTCAATTAATATACATGAAACATACAGTATGTCTGCTATGCTTGTAACTTAAATAATTTATAAATATTGTATACATTTTAAAAAGCATACTGAATATGGTGTTAGTGTAACTGTTCATTTCACAATTTATCATCAACCATGATAATTACATTGTTCAGTGTACCTGCTTCCAATTGAACTGACACAATGTAAAATCCAGTAAGATGCAAGCAAGGGAACACTGCAGTGTCAAATGAGCTAAATGACCTAGTGTAGAATGTAACTTTTTAAAGAGAAATAACAATATGAAATTACAACTATATTATCAATATAAATAATTTTGCATTGTAACTAACAGCTTACACCTATGATTAAGTACCTTGGGCACAAAACACGTTAGAGGTGCTGCTGTTTTAAATCTTCCTGCATGGATACTGGTTTTTATAAGATTTTCCAATAAAGACTTTGCTTTTACTATATCGAGTGCTGGAGAATTTCATTACAATTTAACAGCTTACACCTATCAAAGTTAACTTCAGTGTTCATAACCACATATTATGAACCTTGATTTAAATGAGAGTATAATGTGAAATTTATTAAAGTGAAAAATGATTTTTTTTTTTACCTTTTCACCTGTTTTTTGCCTGAAAATAGGGGCAAAAATGGGAGAAAAGGTTGAAAAAATTATTTTCGACTTTAGCAAATTTCACCCATTAATTAATGTCCCTTTAAGATCTATTCATAAACACTGTGTATGGTAAGATTGTATACATCTAATTTATGTTTTAAAAATATGGTTCTAAATTTAATTGTATGTTGTATTGTTTATACCATGGACAAGAGCAAAAGTCAATCTTAGGAAATAACATTTATAACATATCAGCAAGTAACACTGACACATATATTTGATTTTTGCTTTACACCACTTTAACTTTTACAATTCCCAAGCCGAATTCCATTTTTCTATTACTATTAATACAATTACTAATAATAACATTAATCACACTCTAGAATATCCAGTCTTACAGTTTATCTTACCAGTCATAGCAACCTCCTCCCAGCTAAATGTAATTGTCTAGTGCCACCAAAGGCTGGATACATGAACAGCTCACTAATGTGCTCTGGGAAGGAGGAAAAGAAATGTAGGCCTTTTGTACAATACAAAGAAAATAAATCACACAAGGAATCATGTTATTGAAAATGCTCCCATTGATAATTGGGGATTTCAAATAATGCCATGCTTTCAATTATGTAAGCATTGCTGCCAAGTGAACATCCTAAATACAAGCTAATACTATATCAACATAAATAGTTACCTGTTTATTTCCTAGCACGATGACCTACATTAACACAATACATTATTGAGGTTAATATGTTTGCTATGGCCTTGGTATTAACACACCTGAAGCCATTAATACGGTATTTATAAGCATGTAAGCTGGCAATTGGATGCATTAGAAAGCATTGGCATGTCATGATTAATTAGCTATTACAGATATTGCCTGACAGTTAAGGTTAGGGATGGAATTAGTCATGGACAACCTGTTCTGCTGATTCAAGCATGTAAGGCTGGCATCAATCCTGAATAGATGCTGCAAGAAACAAAGACTCTTATCAATAATCTTCAACTTTTCTATTAAAATCCCATCTCAGTTCCAGATTTCAACATGGTTTGTGCTTTTTGTGGCCCATATAAATGTGTTTTGTTCATTGCCCTACCAGTGTGTTGTTTAATGGAACAGCTGAAAGGGAAAATTACTTTCAGACTGCATTGAGCATTCACAGTTTGCTTTGATTGACTTGTGATTTGTTACAATTTATTAAGCATAACCACATGTGCTAAATATTAAGCAGTTTATCAAACAAGGCAATATTAATAGGAAAAGTCATTAAGCAAATGTAACACCCTCTACTACAATCCATGCTTTATGAGGAAAAGAAATTGGTATTATCTTAAAGTTTCTTTGCAGCTGTCAATATAATTACAAATGTTCTATATTTTCGGCTTACCAGGACAAAATGCACTCGTTGCAAAGAATTCCAAATTGTCACTAAAGTATTTAAAAGAGAGAAATCTGCCCCAGGTTTTTTTTTTGTTTGTGTTTTTTTTGTTTTTTTTTTTGCCTTTGCAATGTACAGTCTAACAGGATTATTGCAGACAAGCCCAGCTGATTCAATTTTCCAGTAGTTAGCAAATCAATAGTTTTTAAAAAATGAACAAACTTCAAATAAAATGGATATGCTTTTTTGAGCATGGTAGCTCATAGCGAAACCTTTTACATTTCAATAAAGTAATTTCAGGCTTGGCCTCATGCTAATCACAATTATACACGAAGGCCTTAGATCTTTCCTGTGCACAAAAGTTATAATTTAATGCAGGCAGTGAAAGAAATGTCTTTTGCTCTACAGTATGTTAGATTCTGTGTGTTGTTTTTTTAATCCTGTATAACAGTTATGTGCAATGGCTGGTGTTACGATGCTGGAAGTTGCAATTCAGCAACAAACTGGAAAGCCACAGGTAAAATATAAGGGAACACCATGAAAGCACCATGTACTTATTCTTGTTTTTACTATTAGTACTTTTTTTTTGTTAATTAAAACTACACAAAATTCTGTTTAGGATAAATTGATAATTTGTACTTTTTAACTTAAGTCCTTTATTGCCTTTATCTAATTTTCTGTGTTTAGATTGAAGTATTGTATGTAAGGATTATGTTCCTTGGAGAAAAAATCTATGTTACTTTGCAAGGCTTTGTTTTGTCTTGTACTGGATTAGTCCTTAAGGCTTATGACATACACGGCATTTTGACTGCCACAATGTACTCAGGAAAATAGTGTGAACAAAATGCTTGGATTGGCAGAGAAGCACTTCAAATTATATTTGAACAATACATTATATGTCAGGGGAATGTAGGCTCATATAAAAAGGTAATTATAGCTATATATTAGCACAAATAATTAATATAGACCACAACTGGAAGCAGTTGGGGATCATTTTGATTTGATCAGCACAATTTTTTTTAGATGGTCAGAATACACATTTGCTAACATCTTACATCAATATAGAACAGCCTGAAACACATTCAAAGATTAGTTGTCAAATAGTAGAAGCAAAAGCGCTGGATTGTAACCCTATATAGGGTGAAATTTAATAAAGTTGAAAAGTCAGCTCTCGGACCTTTCTGAGTTTAGCGCGCGCGATCTATCGTGATTACCACACAAGTTTTTCAATCTCAGTTTTTGAATAAAAAAGGTAGCCATACTAGTAATGTAAAATATGGCTACCTTTCCATTGAAAAATTAGAAAAATAGAGGTCGAAAAACTTGCGCGTTAATCTCGTGGTAAAAACATGAGATCTTGTGCAATAAATTCGAGGGCTATTTACTAATGTCCGAATTGTTGCGTATAGGTGTGAATTCACCAGCTAAAGACATTCATAATAGCCTGCTACTGTTGCAGTTGCGTCTTTATAATGAGAATATTGTCGCAGTAGCAACTTTAAAAATTGTCACGGTCGTGACTTTACAATGGGAGAATTGTCACAGTCACAGATTTGCTATGAGAATCCGCTGTTTGAGAATTCAACAGTTGAATTCACCCTTTAGTGAATAACACCCTCCTGAGAGTGGTCTCTCCGACTTCAATAAATTTCACTAGTGTATGTACTGAGTAGCAAAGTTTCTTAAAATACATTTTAGCCATTCATGCATTGTGCCTGCAATGTATTTCTTCTGTTTTGTCCATTTTGTCACTGAAAAATGTCATTGCGTTGGGTTTTTTTTATAAAATGCTAGCTAGCATTTCAATGCATTTTGGACCAGTTTGCATTAACTGTCTAAAATGAATTTTTGTAATATGAGTTTGCTGAAAGCTTTTCACTATTTCTGACCTGGCATAAACCATTACATCCCATGGGATAGTTTCAGGTGAAAATCACAAAACCACATCATAATTGAACTGAAATGTGTCAAGAATGTGCCAAAAAAATCAGTGAAATACATCAAAAAATATTTGCCATTTTACAATGAGTTTTTGCCTTTGGATAACTGGGATGGAAACAAAGGAAAGCAGTCATTTTGCACCTTGAAAAATATGCCCCAAAGCAAACCCTCCAGTTCATTCAAACATCCACTAAACTATAATGGGTATTGAATTGATGATTTTCTTCCCATTCCAAGTCAATAATATTAGAGATTTTTATTAGAGTATTTGTAATGTTTAATGTTTTCTTACTCCTCATCCTCCTCCTCAAGAGTCTAATCTGATGCAAAGTATCTGATTAAAATTCATTGGAGCTTTCTTCATTTGCATATTTTCATCAGACTGGGTTGAGAGTGAAATGCATTGTTAGGTTGAATCAATACAGTAAGAAACATCTAATGTCACAAAAAAATACTAAAGTTTTCTTCTGAAAATCACCATTTTGCATCAGTTACCATAGATGAACCTTTACTCATCAGCGACCCCTTACATATCTGTTTTGGCTCACATCTTCCTTCTAGCCTATCCTTGGCTGGAATCATATTTACAGTAAATCTCTGGTCACTCTTTTTGAACCTAATTCACATGATCTAATGACTCATATACCCCATTTTTAAACATGTTGTGGAAGCTGAAAATAAACAAGATCAACTGAAATTTATGGTCTTGAAAAATGTGGGCAAAGCCATTCAGAGGAGGAGATAGGAAATTGAGGTTACAGCATATGGCTTTTTCATTTAAAAACACTTTTCAGTAAGCTTATTGCTGTGAAATCATTTACGTTGGCCAGTATTCTTTCAGTATTGCAGGGTTTGTCAGAGGACTCCACCTACAGGCATCACACATATTGGTCCGGGGGGTATTTACTAAAATAGGATAATATTTCCCTGCTTGATCGATATCGTCAGTATCGACATTTAATTATCCCATTTGCATTTTTTTTTTAAAACCTTAAAAAATATTCGCCTGGTTGAGGGTGGGCGAAAAACCCATTATTTCCTATGGAAATGGGGCATTAAAATTTTTCTTAGTCCCTGACAGAAAAATTGGCAATATAGATCGAAAAGCTCTCCATTGACAGTAATGTAAATTGTAGCGTAATTAACGCATCAATATTTATCGATATCGCTAAAATGTATTTGGCTTTACAAAAATTAGGGGAAAGTGAAAATGCAGCAAGAAAACAAACCACAAAAAACAAGTGAAAAATCAAGTTGCAGTGAAAGAGT
Organism: Pipa parva; assembly: GCA_019650415.1. Classification (NCBI taxonomy): domain Eukaryota; kingdom Metazoa; phylum Chordata; class Amphibia; order Anura; family Pipidae; genus Pipa; species Pipa parva. The sequence continues at coordinate 6,952 of WMED01018547.1, read as the reverse complement.
TTAGTAAATCCCCCCATAGTGTAATAAAATATGCAGCACCACTTGTCCTATATCATTATGTGCACAGCTTAGAAAAAAGTATAGAAATAGTAAATTAACCAATACTTCTCTGAGTTATGAACCAAAACAACAAATTGTTTATTCAGCCATTGCAGACAACTGACATACTGAGAACCAGCAGGATGGAAACTCCTTGAAAATGTATATTTTGAATCTGTCATACCACAGATTATGAAAGTATTTTCCTTAGAATGAAGGAATGAAACAAAAGATTTGTCTCAGTTGCCGCATGTGCAAACCAGCAAATACATGGTGAATATGACTGGACTGCATATGAAAAACTCTTCATCATGGGAGAAAACTGTCATGATATATTTTCATTTCCTCCAATGAAACTGTTTTTTTGCATGTTGTAAAAGCTGTTTCATATGTCGCGTCATTCAGAGAGAAATAATAGGAATCCCTGTGGATCAGACATCTACATTGTTAAAATAAACAATTAGATTGTATTTGTAAAACTTTGCTGCATCTTACACTGCATTGCATTCTCTTTGTTCTGTTTAGCTATATTTTATAGAAAGGAAACCTTATTTTTTATAGGTTACAGCACACTATCTTTTATGTTCTTTCTACTTATGCCAGCTTCATTAATATATGTATGAGATCTTGAAAAGAGTATTGCATCTTAAAAAGTATGAATAATGTAAACTCAAGGGGAAGATGCTAAGAGACATTTTGTTTACATATAAATAATATATGTCATTCCTATTTTTAGGAAAACTCTAGAACTCTAAAAATAAAATACATTTTATGTTTTTGTAAAGTGTTTACCGAAGTTTAATTTTGCTGCTCATGTGATCAAAGCATGAACAATTATTATTTCTGACTTGCTGCACTAAAAACAGTGGGTCAAGACAGATTATAAACAAATGCAAAAAAGATTGAGGGCCTTATTGACTAAAGGCCGAATAGTCGCGGAAATCTCTGAATTCACATCTATTTGCCTTGTCCCATGTTCACATATTGAGCAAACTCGTGATGTGTCAAATACGCATCCAATTTGGGTGACTATAATAGTCGAAAATTTATGGAACTATTTGCATATCTTTGCAGACGTGTGCACATACAGTATACTTCTACTATCGACTAAGTGGCAAAGTGCATCTAAGGAGCTAATGTAACTAGATGTACTGCTCTGAATTCACCCATTTGACTTCACCACATTAATTGGGGGATTGATGGCAGGGCTTTGGTCTGGGTGCAAAAATTCACAATGGCGACTGAACTAGCAACAAGATGACATAGAAATAGAATATTCACAGAAAACACTTAGTGGGACAGTGTGAGACTGATGTCACTGCACTTCACTGGGGAAATTCGCCTTACTTTGCATGACTTTGCATTCTACTTCTATCCGACTGACTATGCCACACTACACATCTGACGGTGATTGTCAATAATGAGAAGTGAATTTGCATCTATTTTGGCAATGTGACTCGAATTATAGCAAGGTAAATTCAACAGGTGAATTCAACCTTTTGTCAGTAAGGCCCTGAAAGTTAAAAGAACATTAGCATATTTGTAATAGAGTAAAATGCATGGTGCAAAAAGTACTTTGAGCATTGGACTTTATGTGAAAAAACTGACAGTTTTTTAAGAGCAAAGCAGTCTTTTGTCTGACCAAGTACCCATACCTTCTGGCGGTGTTGTAATATGAAGGTAAAAAATATGCGATGACTTTCTCCATAGGATTTTTGAGAAACTCCTTTAGTGAGTGTCTTTCAGTTTTGAATCACAGAAACATTGAGAAATGGTAGAACTTTTTTTGTTTTCTAGGCTTATGTAAAATGTTAACCTTCATAAGATCTCTGTAAAAAATAACAATAGTTTTATGCCAGTTATGTTTATATTCCCATCCACTACTTCTTAGTGACTTATTGTGTCACTTTGATGATCATTCTCTAAAATAGACTTCTTGCTTACTCACCTTATATTTACTTTTATCCTCCATTAATGGACTGACACCAGTTAAATACAATGTCTATGGGAATCTTGTCTCTATGAAAAATCACTATTTTCTCTCTTGGATCTTCTGCTCCTTCCAATAGATCTTGAAGCAGATTTATTTTGCAATGTCTGTTTAGCACTAAACCCCCTACTATACTCTTTTTTTTCTGATCCAAATATTCTTTCCAATTTCTTTCTAATCTCTGATATTGATATTAATCCCCCTGCACATACAAACATAAGCTTTCAAAAGAATAGCATAATATACTCCTTAAGAATAATAAATTAAAATATGCCACCTATTTGCCTTTTCTACCTTATTGTATCCATTTATTTTGATACTCAGATACACCAAGTCTTTGCTTATTAAAATCAATAATTGCAGTTATTTCTTCCTACTAGAAATCCATGCATCATTCTCTTTTTATTTATTTCCCTTACTACTTATCTGCTGATGATCCTGACCAAATCCATTCTTATTTGTGCAATCAGTATCCCAGGACCTAATACCTATGCTCACTCTAAATTTTCAACTCATATTCCCCTCTTCCTCCCATGTTTTTTTCACTTTATCAATTTCTCACTAATTTCCAAACTCTGCAGTACTTGTTGTTGAGTGGTTGTCTTTCACCTTTCCCCTTCGTTTTTCTCAACATCTAGAATCTGCCATATATAATATATATTACTTTTCAAAATCTTTATTTTTAGAATTTAACTACTGCTTACTAATATAAATCCCTGCCAAGTGACTTACTTTCTTTCCATCTCTCTATACTTCAATGGATCCAGACCTCAGTGTTCAAGTCTAATCCATTTTCTCCCAATATCTACCAGCTTCGAATTTTATTTGCTTGACATTAATCAGTGTATCAGTTATACAATTATGCATGTCTGAAAGCATAGTGCCTACATACATTGTTACACATGTTTTTGGATGTTCTCTTGTTTCCTCTGATTTTACTTACAAAACCACTTAAATTCTGATGGCTTGTGCTTTAAACCTTTATAAGTGATTTCTCCTTATTACTTAATTTCTAGTACCCTTTACATGCGGCTAAACCTTCAGGAATACTATGCCTCTCTCTAGCATATTTAACTAGCATCTCATATACCTTCTACTCACTTGTTTCACATCTGTCCATTTGAACATAACCAATTTGTGACAGATCATTATTGAGTGGAAGGGAGAAGGGGGATCCCTCTGGGTCTGCTTTTCCCTTTACATGCCTTAGTAACCAGCCTGCCATCCAGCTGTAATTACCCTCTTGAGCACAGCCAACCCCCTGCTGTGGGGGAACAGCTATGTGAGAGATCTATATATCTTGGCAACTAGGGAGAGAATGAACTGAGCTTGCCTATCACATGTTCTCCAATAGGTTTTAATATTTAGCTCTGATTGGCTGTTTATCTCACTTACTACTCAATCCCCATGAATGGCCCAATTGGAAACTCTGCATCTGGCTGGTTTGAGGTTTTCTATCCCTATTTTGAATTTATGACTGGAGCTGGAACCTCTTTACCACTATTCAGGTGGCTCTCTTTGCCAGGTTAGTGTGGTTCCTGTGGAGCAGTACAGAAGATACAGCTGTAATCTTATACTCTGTGGATATTTAAGGACAGCCCAGCTAAGATTCAGCAGCTGAAAATATACTGAAAAGAGACCAAGTGAGAGTTTACTGAGGACCTGAAGCATGGAGGGACCAGAAGCTGACAACTGCTGCAGGGAGGAATGGTTCTTGGATGGCAGGCATCTGGATGGCTTTTGATGATGGTATAATCTGTATTGTCTGCACAACATTATAAGATTTTATATTTCTTTCACTCTCAATAAAGACCTCACTTTGCAAAGAGCTATTGTTGGTTGGTTGCCCTATTCTCACAATCTCACACGGGGCGTCCTGTGACACAATTTTACTGTAAAATGTTTGAAGCAGGGGAATCACATCTTCTGTTTTGGCATAAAATCCATTTCTGATATACCCTTCTTGTCAATTTCTGGTAAGAGGTTGTGTACCCTATGTGGTGCCAGAGTCTTCTGATTCATAAATCTACATAAAAACATGTGAGGATTATGTATATAAAGTATTTTGTGAAATAATGCAGCTTATTAATAATATTATATGTAGGTTGCTGTAAATCAAAGCAATAAGTCAGTCATCTGCTCCAGTCATAAAAAAACTTCTAGGACAGTGGTGGTGAACCTTTTTGGCACCAAGTGTCAAAAAGGTAACATCATTCACTAGAACCGTCCCCTGAAGTGCCGGCGCTGATGAATGATGTCATCACGCCTGCGTTGGAGGAGGAGCATGACTGCGTCGGGGAAGGAGAGCTCCTTCAGTGTAGGCCATGGATACGGTCTGAAAACTGTCAGGTCTGCACTGAAGGCAGCGGTGGCAATGGTGTGCGTGCCCACAGAGAGGGCTCTGTGTGCCCTCTCTGGCACACGTGCCATAAGTTCACCATCCCTGTTCTAGGACAACCAAACATACTGCTGCTATGTCTCTGTGGCTTATGAAACTAAAAAATTTGAATGAGTTGCCCTATAAACTATATGAGGAGGGGAAAAAATCAGCACCATGGCCAGGGCGAACTAATAAAACCCAAAAGCTGACTAGAGCAGGAGGAATCTGCTTTGTAAGTTCTCTCATAGAGTAGGTAGGGATCTAATTATTAGTTAACATTTAATATTTACAAAAGGTTCTGCAATTTAAAGGTGTACAACAACATTTTCACTAACACCTTGGAACAGTAGTTGTTTTCAATCTTTTTTTGGAGTCTTGTATTAAGTTTTCCTCTGATGATCCTGTTTAACTAGAAATTCTAAGCAGCTGTTAGAAATTTTCCTTTACCATTTTAAAGGAAAAAAGATGAATATCTATTCACCTGGGACAATACAGTAGCCTCTCCCAGGCAATAATTACCTCCTCATTCATCTTCATGTAAGGAATGCTGCAGTTGCAAATGACAGCATACATGTAAATGTAGTTATACTGTGTATAGTAAAGAAAAAATGGAAAAACACACACATACACATATATATGTAATAAAGCAAGTCCTTTGTTTACTAGATATTCAGTTATTTTATCTCTACTTGCCATAGCAGAAGAAATCCAAATATGGATTGTTACAAACAGTTTAAAACATGAACAGGATCATCAAGCCTTGTACACTGTATATGAGTATATTGCATCTATGCTCTGTCCTTGCTTGATACAGAAATGCATCACCAAGCCTGTCTTGCTTTGAGTTATCTATGATGTTTAGCTTTACTTTGTACCCTGCCATATAAACACATTCTTATATTACAAGACAATTCTGATCTTCTGGGGATTCCATCCTATACAATTACCCTATGAATTCTATTAGATAGGAACCTTCCCTTGGTTATCCACTGATGTGCAAATCAACCCAATTATAGGTACACGGTACAGTTTTCTGGTTAGAGGTAATCAATGCACTTTCTGACAAATAATGAGAATGTGCATCTAATTGGACTGTGCTATGGTAAAAAACACAATTTGTAATAATGGCATTCCTTTCAATTACTGTGGTCAAATAAAACATTTTTTCCATAAAATTCACTTGAAAAGAAAAGTTTAATTAAGGGCAGGTCATTAGAAAAGGTCCCAAGTTGTTATTTTTGTGATATGTTATAATACATCCATTTGGATTGTTCTATAACAATTTACTTCTTAAGACAGTGATGTCCAACCTATGGCCCACAGGCCATATCCGGCCTGCAATGCAGTGCTAACTGGCCCTCTAAGCTTCTTCCCTCTATGCAGGAAATTGGCAACAGATGGGAGGACCTGCTGAGCTAATTACTGAAAGGATGTCAGTTCAGTAATACGCTGTTTGCTATATCTCACAATTGAGTGGAACGCTCCCCCGCTTGGTTAAGACCCTTACTTCCGGGTTCCTTATGTGTTGGAACGCATATGTGTTCCATTAGTCGGTGCCGGCTGTTGATTTATATGGCTCCCAGGCTGAAAAAGATTGGGCATAACTATCTTAAGAGAATGGTGGTAAGCCATTATAAATTTGTGAATCCTAGTGAATTTAGTTATATTTTTTATTTACTCAAATAATCAGGAGGTTAAAGATAGATGCATAATAAATGAAGACATTGTTTCAGAAGTTATTTTCTGCAGACTCATTGAAAATAGGCTTGGTTTTAACTATTACATCTTAAAATAAGTCTAAATCAGGGCTGTTTTTCTAAAAAAAAACTGAGTCACCATAATAAAAATTCTAGATTTGCTTATAAGTTTGAGCAATTGACCTGTAGCATTAAGTTTCAACCCAGCTTGAAAATCAATCCCGAAACTAAATCTTAAATTGCAAATAAAAAATGAGCTAATATTGGAAAAATATTTTTATCCTGTACCTTTTAAGAAAACATATTTTCTATGGCCCTTGTACTTTCAGCAGTATGTGATTGTCGATTAAACTTATTTGACCTTAATATAGCTCTGGCACCCATACCAATATTCACTAACAAAGCCTCGGTATCTCCATTTGCAAATGGCAAAATAATTCAGATTATGTGATGTAGAAGTAGATTAGGGGATGTTACGTTTCTGAATTTAATTTGGCACTTCTCCAACTTTGCATATTCACTAAGAATAGTTGTTTTCTGTGATTTGACATTTGAGTGTAACACCGTGTTAGTCATAGCTATAAGCAGAGACAAGTCAAGTATAGGTGATACCTTTTATTGGCTAACTGAATAGATGGTAAATGCAAGCTTTCAAGACCTGCCTAAAGAACAGAGATAAGTAGTCTCGAAAGCTTGCATTTACCATCTATTCTGTTAGCCAATAAAAGGCTTCTCCTATACTCGACTGGTCTCTATGATCTGGCAGATTCACTCACCAGCTGTGTGTACACACTGTAATGTACAGGTGCCGTAGCAACCTGTGTGGAGTAGGAGGCTGTAGTAGTG
>WMED01018546.1:0-12670 GCA_019650415.1 Pipa parva | reverse complement strand
GTACCTATCCAGAAGCACAAGCAGAAAACAGGGAGAGGGCAGCATAGCAGCGCAGAAAATAAGCAACCACTGAGGCACCGTAGAAGCAGATACCGTGTTTCCCCAAAAGTAAGACAGCGTCCCACTATGTCTTACTTTCGACGTATGTCTTACATTAGCCCGCCCCCCTAAAACCCCCACTATGTCTTACATTCGGGGGTGTCTTACTATCGGGGAAACACGGTATGACTCATTTATTAAAAGGGATCTGTCATCTCATGCAGCTAATAAAATCCCACAAAAGCTGACTGGCAACCAGAAAATGATCACTCTAGCTTTACAGCAGACCCTGATGTACAATTAAAGTTCTCAATGTTGAATGCTATGCTCACCTTAAATGTAAGGGTTCAATTCTTATATTTTTTGTTTTTGAATTGATACACATTCATTTTGAAACTCTCCAGAGTGACATTTTGTTTCTCCAGTTTGGGTCTGTTTCCAACTGGGCGTATTCATAGAGCTCTAAATTCACATCTATTTGCCACTTTCCCATGTTTGCTTATTGAAAAAACTTTGCAATATGGCAAATACACAACTAATTCGGGCGACTACGACAGTCATGATCTTACAGTGCACTTTGTCTGCCAGGTACTTCTAATATTGACTAAGCAGAGGAGTGTGTGAGAGGAGCGAATGTGACTAGGTGAACTGCTCTGAATTCACCTGTCTGACTTCGCCACTTCATACTGGTGAATTAGAAGGCTGATGGCAGGGCTCTGCATTCTACTTTTATCCAACTAACTATGCCACACATTACATCTGACAGCAATCACCGACGTCCACTTTTTCGACAAGAATAGTCGCCGCTTAGTTAATAATGAAAAGTGAATATGCAACTATTTTGGTGATACCGCTCAAATTTTAGCGAGATGAATTTGACAGGTGAATTCATCCTTTAGTCAATGAAGCCCTAATTCATTAAGGGGGTAATTCAGCATTGTCCAAACTTACCCTCCGATCCTTCGCCTCTGCTCGCACAGACTGTTATGCACTCGCTGATGTCCTGCGCGTGGACATCAGTGAACGCTTTAAAGGGCGAGGCTCAACTCGAGTCGCTTGTGTCTCAGCTCCAAGCAGCTCTCTCTAGCCTGCTCTGCTGATCGTTTTTTGGTTTTTTTTTTTGCTCTCAAACCTAACCTTACTCGTTTATAAGTCGACTGTACTATTTTAAATTACTTTTTTAACTAAAATTTCTCGACTTATACACAAGTATATATGGTCTTATTGCCATTAACAATTTCTCTACCATACAATGTCAATGAAAGGTGGCATTATCCTTTAAAAAGAGCATGCTTTCAAAATATTAAGCAAACTGGTCTCTTTTGGTATTGTCTTTTTTTTTTTTTTTTTGCATACCATTTAATACATTATAAAATTGATTATACTACAGTTAACATAGGCCTTGATACTTCCTAGATAACATAATATGCCCTGTGCATTAGGTACATTATTACCGTACTAAAATATTATTAGTAAAGCCTTTTAGTTCTAGTTAAAATCCTAAAGCAAATAGTAATTTCCTACAAATGTAAATAAATTTACTGTATACATTGCTTATTGGGTGTCTGGTTTCATTAAGGCAGTGTGGGAGGGGGAACCTATTTCCTGTGTTTAAAGTGCTCATGGAGGGGCATGATGCCTATCTGTAGTCAAGAACTCAAGGGCTAAACTTCATTGGAAAAGGTAGACATTGTACATTAAAGGGGAACTATAGTCAGATTACAGATTTTGATATGCAGTACTATACCTTAGTTAGAAGTGTTTCTCCCAGTAGATGTTTCATCTGAAGCCAAATGATTGATGAGGCAGCACTGATAGATTCCCACACCAGGAAATGTGTGTGTGACATGTACTGGTCAGTTTTCCATGAAAGTGTACTCTACTCTGCCCCGGATATTTTTGCCCTACTTACTACTTAACGCCAGCGCACAAGTTGGCTTATCATCTGTAATCTCCTGCTTTCCAAAATGTAAACAATGAGGCCAAAAGGTCAACACACTGCTTAACCAATAGCAGTTATACAGCTTTTTCTTCTCGTGTTGCCTAACTTTGGAGGTGGGGGGGGGAACAAAATGTCAGCTCCCAGGAAAAATAATTAAGGGAAACAAACTGCAAGTATTATTTCTTCACTAAACTTTTTTTTAACTATTTGTCAGCAATTGACTTAGTATAAAGGAGTTTTATATGTATGTGTGCAGTTATATCAGCACTATAGTGCCCCTTTAAAGTATATGTAAAGAAGACAATGCAAAAGCTAACCCCTGACATGCTAATATTGACAGTTGAGTTTATTATAAAGTATTTGCATTAATCAGACTTTACCAAAAGGAAGCATTCATTTTTATTAATGGGTATTCACACTTTGCATTTTAACTTTATAGCACATTATGTATACTTATAGTTTCTTCCTTTTGGTATTTAACTGCATGATGTTCTCATCTAATCTAGTATTAATAAGAAATAATGAGAGGGCAAAAAATCTCTTCACAATATAATTATTTTTAATAAAATATAATACATTTTCAGTAACAACATTTTCTTTTCTTTTACTGGTAAATACAGTGGTATTTCATTTGTCCTTCAGGAAATATTTCTTGATTGTGATATATATATATTTCTAGTATGCTGTGCTGTATCATCAATTATAATACATTTTTCACATTGCCCAGTACTGAGCTTAATTGATTTTGTTCTGCTTATTTTTTCCACTAGCATTCAGGGATCGGTGGTGCAGCAGCTGGCAAGAAGAACAGGACCTGGAAGAACCTGAAACAAATTCTTGCTTTAGAAAGGGCATTACCATGGCAACTAAATGATCCGAGCTGTAAGCTGCTTAGTTGCTGTGCATGAATTTATAAATCATACAATCCACACTAATAACTTTCTGTTAAGTAGTGTTTTGTTGCAGTCTTGTCTTTTCTAATATATCTACTTGTGCGGCTAACATTACTTGTAAATACTGGCACATGGCATTTCTGAAGAGTTTTATGGAATAGAATGTTTGGAATCTTGTCATTTCTTGTGTTTGTCCCTGAACATAGAGAAAATATGAATCACATTGATGTAAGGGTTAAATCTGCTTTCAGTTTCCTTTTTAAGATTTTTCCACAAAACCAAAAAACAATATTATTTTCTTTTTTTTTTTTTCACTTCCTGTGCTTAGCATAGTAGGCTACAGTGTTTCCCCAGTTTAGCGAAATGTCTCATGCTGAAAGTCTATTTTTTAATGTAAGGAAATAATAAAGTGAAATTAAGTTTGAGGAATTACATAACATAACTTTTCAGTAAGCACTGGAACACCTTGTAATAACTGAAATACTGGAGATAATAACTTACCTAAGTGTTGCTAGATTAAGGGGGGAATTCACGATACTCTGAAGTGAGGTGCGGAGTGTTCGCCTCACTTTGCACAGACTTATAAGTGCTCACTGGTATCCTGCACGTGGGCATCAGCAAGCGCATTAAAGGGATTCCAGTCTCGGTGAGGCAACTCTTTTGCTCTCGCCGAGACTGGAATCCCTTTAAAGCGCTCGCTGATGTCCGCGTGCAGGACATCAGCAAGCGCATATCAGTCAGTCTGAAGTGAGGCGAACACTCTGCACCTCAGTTCGGAGTATCGTGAATTCCCCCCTAAGTCATTGTAATTTTTGTTTACCCTTGTCCTGCAGTCTCATCCTTAGCTATTTATGAATGGTGGTCACATGTGTGGTTAAATGCATCAGTGCATGTGATCCCTTTGAAAACCATATTTGTTTGACTTAATCCCCAAAAGTAGGCATTATTTTGAGAATCCATTCTATTATCCAATTTAAAAAAAAACAAGTGTTTTGTTTTGACGAGTTGAGGAATGGTTTAATTTGTATCTTATTTATTCTGATCAGTGGCAGCTCAGTAAAATCTTTTTATTTCACCTTAACTAGTGGACTGAACAGTCCATTTTCACTGTTTATGTTTAGAATAACTTTTAGTGTGTAAGAGTTGTACATTTCCATTTTAATATGAAGCAGTTATTTGATAGTCTCAGTGAAGGATGTTTTTGTTTTTTCAAAATTACGAGAGAACATATCTGATTTGAGGTTTTACAAAGATTGAGTTCAGACAGTTTTATGCATTCCTCAAACACAATTAAATGTAAAACAGCTGGAACCATGACACGGACTGCCAACTTTTTCATATTAATACATCTCATGAACAAATTCATTTATGCTACATTTGCTTCCAAGCGTATAAATTGAATTACTGTTTTCTCAGCTTGGCTCATTTGAAAAAATTCGTAATAGTTTCTTACTTTCTTTTTTTGGCAGATGGTTTAAGAAACAATAGGTTTACACTTGCTGCATATGTATTTTTCAATTACAGATTTAAAAAAATGGAGTAATTTTGTAGGAGGTTTTATTATAATAATACAGCTAACACAATTTAAATTTATTCCAGTTTTAAGTACTTAACATGTGTTTACAATGTGGTCATGTTTCAGATTTCAATATTGACGCGCCTCCATCTTGCAAGCCAGCAAAGAAATACTCAGATATTTCAGGACTTACAGTAAGTACACTGATACTAAGCAGAACCACACAATTAAAAATAGCCACTATTTACATTTTACCACTCCCTTCCAGTCAAACTGACCATGCTGTAATTAGCTTCATAGAACTTTCAAAGAAAGCAGTACAGAATAAGAATAGTTGGCTTGCTTGTTAGTGCATTCCATTTTAGTTTTCTTTACATAATGTATGGTCTAGATGTTATTCCAATTATGAAATTACTGTTGATTAAATAATGTGGAAACTACTATACATTCAGAAATATAACAAATACTAGCAACTTATTTTAGCAGCATAAACCAAATATGTTCCAGGTGACATCCATGTTATCACTACTCCTCTCATGTAATGTCATTTTATAGGACATATTTTTTTCTATGCTGTTTGGTCAATCATCCCGATGATATCCTCTTAGGTTGCCAATTGCTTCTTCAGTTGTTTCTACATGTTACTGTTTACTCTTCCCTTTCTTCCTATGTGTGGTTGTTACTGTCTGTTTTTATCATGCAGCAAACCTCATTCACTAGTTACTGACTGATATTTACATTTTCTAAACTTGCTTTAGTGTTATCAGTAACAAAACAATGCTTGTTCAGTACTTTTTAACTTAAGTTGCTTGCCATTTTTCTTATCATTTTTCTTGCATACTGTGAGTAAATGTGGATTTAGGTTAATGGCATTCTTTTTCTTATAAATATATATCACCAAAGGTTTTTCAGTTTAAGTGAGAAGACCTTTGTCCCTCAAATTTCACAGCCAGGGATTAACCAACACCAATAACACCATCACATAAATCAGGGGCCCCATAGTACCAGGCCACTTGATGTGGAAGTACTCACAGGAAGGGTGTCATCATCATGTGGCTGGCAACACTAATTACCCCGCCCCACCATCCCAGTCCACAAAAGCTTTGCTGGGAAGGCAACTGGTCCACTGTTCAGCAAAGGTTGGGGACCACTGACATAATCCACCTAGTACCATAACAGTCCTTCTGTACTGTGAAATCTTCATACTCAATCCTTTCAAACTGACATTTTTCTCAAACGATGTTTTTCTTGAAAGATGGATATATCTTCTCATTGTTAATTAAATCTCTGACTCTACAGTCCGCTCCAGAAATATATCAAGCACTAAGCCACCTTACAAGGAATTTTACAGCCTTCTTTCTCAAAGTGCATGTACCAATATGAAGTGTACATTTTCATATTAAATTGGTAAAATCATTATGTTTTCAATTCAATCTCTTATGTCAGGTAGTTACAGTCCTATAAGCTGGCCATAGAGCAAGAGTGTCAAACTCACAGTGAGCTAAAATTAGAAACTTGGACAAAGTCACTGGCCAACCTTGATATTTATTGAAAAAATATCTACAATTGAATAAGTTTTCCCTTCTCATAAGATATAAATATGAACCTTTTCAAACAGGTCTGTCCTTTCCATTTGTGATCAGATATTGTACTTCCCACTTTTCTTGCATGCTTTTGTTTTCCACATTTCGTTGGCCATTTTTTTTTTTTTTTGGAGGGATGGCTTTTTAATATTAGATGTGCATTTGATATCTACCGGTGGGCCAACTCTAGCAGACATTTGGTATTTTCTTTTTGCCAAATATAATTACACTGTTGGCCAGAGTTTGACACCCCTGCCGTAGGATGTGCAATTTTTGTTAAAGGAATATTTATAAATAATGATGCATTCAGTCAGCCAAAGTAACTGATGTGTAAAAATAATCTTTCGATGTGTTTATGTTAAAGTTTATTAAAACAACAAGTAATCTGTAAAAAATGTTACATTTAATAGCATGATTGTAAGAATACTCTGATTGTATGAAGATCTTGAATCTTAATGGAATCTAATAAATCTTACTGTATATGGCCAGCTTAAATTTATGGGCCATAATTTCTCAAACCTGAACTCCTGTCATCACTAACAGGTCATGTTTTCTATGTGGTTATATGGAAAAGACGAGTTGCAGCCTAAATCTAACAAATCCACTGATTGGTTATGTTATTGTTAATAATATCCTTTGTCATATTATTGTTAAAATACCCAATACTTCCGGTGTTGTCATTTCTACACCATTAAGTTGTCAGATTAGTGGGGGGGGGGGGGGGGGGGGGGGGTTTAACCCTTCTGTCTTCCACCCGATCTTTAATAAAACTACCTGTTATTTTTTCATATTCTATTAACAATATTAAAAAGTTATTTTCATATCAGTATCACAAAAGATAAAAAATAAAATTTAGTGGCCCTTTCATGGTAATTTTCCCTACAAGTGCTATTGGCTGTTTATATAGTTATTTATTTGCAAATTTAATGAATTTATCTAGTTGCAAATTTAATGAATTTACCTAGTTGCATCATTTCTGGAAACTTAAGCTATAGCTTGTCATAAAAGTTGTTTGCAAAACTTTAGACTTTATAGGAGAGCACAATATTGTGTAATTACAGTATAACGAGTTGTTTGTTCTTTATCTGGTTTGTATACTTCAGACGTCTTAATGAGATGTAAATATCATTTAGTGGAAACCTGGTGCAGAAATGCATATGCTTTGGGGAATATCTCTGTCTCCCTTCAAATTAATAGCTTTAGGTATATTATAGCTGGGATTTGCTATTTTCTAAATGTATGAAAACTTATGTAGGATTCTACATTGTATGTAATATATGCACTTTTTTTTTTTCAGTTGCAGTCTGCATTGGTTATTGAATACACAGCAGGCTTGATTTTAAAAAAAAGCGCTCATGTAACAGATCATTTCTAGGTTGCTGCAGATCTGTGGGTTTTATAATTTTATGTGGGTGTGCACAGGTATACATATTTATGCTACAGTAATACTAAGCAATATCATCTGCTGACAATATACTGAGCAGCGTAAGGCAAATTGAATTTCTATATACATTTAATATAACAATATGAATGAAGAATATGTAATCTGTTTCTTGGTTATGGACTGATAAATGATTTCGCTTAATAGCATCAAATAAAATCTTGGAAATTACTTTAGGTGCATGGGGGATATTGATCAAAGTAAAAAATTGTACTATTTTATTGATTATTGACGCGCTTTTGGTGTTAATTTTTATTCACCACTTTTTTGATTGTGACAAATGTACAATTTTGGCAACAAAGATTTAAGCCGTCCTAAAAAGAAACGATATCCAAAATTGTAACCTCGATAAAACCAATAGCCAATATCAATATTTATCATGTGGATTGCAACAGATTTTGTTGCCGAAAAGTGTTCGACAGATTACCCCATTAATCCCTGTGGAGATGGTTGTGTGAAGGCTGAACATTTTTCGTGTTGAAAAAGTCACCAATATTGATTGATATTTGTCCCAAACGAAAAGGCATGCCATTGAAATTAGTATAAAATGTATTTATTTTAACGCGGCAACAATTTTTAATTTCACTTCTTTTAGTTTGCGGTACATTTTTGTCACCACAATTTCAAATGCAGGGAATAACATTTAATGCCACAAACACCTCGAAAAGTGGCGAATAGGTAAAAAAAAAAAAAAAACTTGATAAATATCTCTTACTAACTGACATACTGGGAAATAAACTGAAAAGGAAAAAGAGGTAGCACACAGCATAAGATGTACAGTATAACCCAAAATAATTTACTGACCGGTGTTAAAGTGTACAGCAGAACAACGTTTTGTTTTGGGGAATATACACCTCCCTTCATTAGGGCAAAATAATACCATGTTAAAGCATTATGCAAAATATTTTTCTAAGTCTGATTCCCATGTCTAGCATTGTTTCACTGAATATGCATAAATTTTTTGTCTTTTAGGCCAATTATACTGACCCTCAAAGCAAACTGAGGTTCAGCACAATTGAGGAATTTAATTACATCAGAATGCTCCCAACGGATGTTGTGACTGGGTATCTTACTCTAAGGAAAGCAACAAGCATAGTTTCATAAATAATTTGATCTGTTAATCATAAAATGCTTTAATTTTTGTATTTATTAAGAAAGCACATTGTAATATGTGTGAATTTAAATAAACATTTTTTTTGTTTTTTATATTAAATCTATTTTTTAATCTGGACTATTCTTGAAAGTTTATCAGAAGTAGTTCAATCTTCTCATGTTTGACTAATCTTCTCGTATTGTTCTGTTAGATTAGTGTCTCTTTCCCAATGCTTCTTATACATTAAATTCATAATAAAAGGTGATGTACAATGTACCGCTATGATTTATGAGTTTATTTGAAGGAGAAATCTACGCACATTTTTCTCTTATACAGGGCATGGCCCTCTATTGGGGTGTTTATATAAATCTTAGTAGGATATGCCTTAACCTCTTAATATTTTATAAAAACGAGATTTATAATGTAAACCAGCACTCCATTTGGTATCTTGTTCTAAAAAAAATCAGGATTTGGTTGTAGATGGAGACAGGTAGCTTTTCATGATGCCATTGCATTACTTACATTTTGCTGCCACATTAGAGATGCAAAGTTTGGTCTTGATTCATGCAAGCAACAGAGAAAAAGCATATACTGTATCAGGAAATGTATAAATATGAGGATACTGGATTACAAAAGAACCACAGCAGGCATCAAGCATTACAGGAACAAATGCGGGCAACAGGAACAGTGGTATAACAGGAATCTGGAAACAAACCACATCCGGAGACAGGATCTGTTAGAGAAATGATTGATTCCTAAAGTAATACAGCTCCCAGAAATAATTTATGCAAGTTTACATTCTTTAGGAAAGGGAAGAGTGTAACTGAACAAGTTCCCCTAATTGACCAGCCTTCTGTCCATTAGATGACTGATCACAGGAGTATTAAAAAAACATAACTCCTTGCTTTTGCTCCATTTTAAACTGCTGCACTCCATTTGTGCAGTTATTTAAAGGGGCATTAAGTGCTGATATAACTGCACACATACATATAAAAAACTCCTTTATACTAAGCCATTTGCTGACATAAATAGTTAAAAATAACATTTATTGAATAAATAATACTTGCAGTTTGCTTCGCTCAATTAGTTTTCCTGAGAGCTGACATTTTCCTTCCCTGGTCCCCCATCTCTTTCTGTTCTGCAAGTCAGGCAACATGAGAAGAAAAAGATGCCTGACTGCTATTGGTTAAGCAATGTGCTTAAATTAAGTAGGAATACAGGAAATTATAGAGGGAAATCTGACTTGTGCACATGTGCTATGTAGTAAGTAGGGCAGTAACTGGCCACACACATTTCCTGGTGCATCAGTGCTGCCTACAAAATCATTCTGCATCACAGGAAACATCTACTGGGGAGAAACACTTCTCACTAAGGTACAGTACTGCATATGTAAAGATGTAATTTAACTATAATTCCCCTTTAATACCACAAGGTGTAGGGAAAGTACAGATTGTGTTGTGCATTATCGGACCTTCACAAACAGTCTTAAGTGTCACTAAACAAGGGAAAGGCTTTCATTGTTTCATGGTAAGTTTGGCTTGTTATTCAGCAAGGTCCCTTTACCTTACAATTTATCACTCCCACAAAATAAATAGCTAAAAACAAATAGACATTAACTGAAATGCATTTATTGTTTTCTTCACAAGGCTTTCAGTACCATCTATAACTCTGCGGCACTGAAAATATTAAACCTAGCTGCATATCACTTTGTGTGCCTGCTAGTGAAAGAGGAGGAATATAGATGGGAAAGCAATGGCAGAGAAAAGTTCTCATCACACAGTAAAATGAGTTTCTTGCTTTATTTTTTATTAATGTGTGTGGCTGTTTAAAGGTTTGGTTATTAACACTATTTGCAGTTCTTGCGTATTTCACTAGCATTTTCATTAAAGCTTATGTTTAAAAATTCATTTGTGAAACCATTATTTGCAAGATTTGGAAGCTAATTCATTTACCTTACCTAGGGTAAAAAAATATAAGAGCTCCAACATAGAACAGTATTCACAATTATACTAATAATTACAGCTCTTTCTGCAAAATAATCAACTGCTTAAATGAAAGCTTCAGTTCTTTTTGAAGTATCTTTGGGCATTAATTTATTTTAATAACATTGCAAAAAATGAAAACATCTAAACAGCTCTAAACCTTTTTATAGTCTGTAAACAAACTTCACATGAAAGATTTCTCATTCTTGTAAAATATGCTTTATTGATACTATTAAAGAACCAGAATTACTGGGGGGAAAAAAAGACTTTTGGTTTGTCATGACAGTTATACAAATACAGCATTTGTTAGTAATATCAGTTTTGAAGTTAAAATCTGAAATAATGAGACTAGCACTGCCACTACAGGTCCTTATTACCACTCTCTGAGCATGTCTAAGCATCACTGATCCTATCACATCAGCACCAATTCAGAGGGCTGGAGGGGTGGTCCTAAGCCCACTGCTCTTTCAGCTGCTGTAGTGTGACAGCTGTAAGCTTACCATTTGGAGAGGTTAGCTAGATTTTGGATGAAATAAATAAAAAAAGTATGCACACTTTGTAGTTAATATTCCATAACTACCATATAAACTGCAAAACATAAAACACATTCTTTGCTGGTTGTAAGTGACCGCACATAGGAAAAAAAATATCTTTTTTTACATGGGATGGTTTATTCATTACTAATTATAATCAACATAAAAACATTTTTTTTGTTGGAATATTTTCAAGTGAAGAGTCTACCACTTGTTAGAGCATAGTCACTTGTTAGAGCATAGTTCCCTCCACACCTCAATTGCTTATCCAGTAATCAATGAACAATAATCCTGTCCAAGACCATGGCATCTAAAGGCCACAGTGATTTACATATGGGGATACTACAGTAAAAACTGTTGGTGAATTGATGACATCCTCGGCAAAACACTGGAATTATTTACTTCCACACCGTTTTGCCACTGACTTCACATATGTGCAATCAAGCTGCGAGTCCCTCAACCTTATAAATTCTGAAATGTTTTAATTATCTGGCCTTACATTTACACACCTTGTAACAATTTACATGGGGAAATTCAGGTCATAGTAGGACAGAGTAAGCTAATGTAAATATAGACCAGGGCAGTATAAGGCATGCCAGGTGATATCCAGGTGTCTCCTACCGATCCTTACCGGCAGGCCTGTATCCACTTGTTTTTCTCTCTCTTTAATGTGTTAATATAGGCCTATCTTTGTTCTTCATGTACCCTATGCCAGGGGATATGTGGCAGACCAGTAGGTATATTATTACAGCAGTAAAGAGCAATGTGAGTGGGATCTGGGCAATGTGGGACACATTTAGGTCACACTGGAGCATACCTGGAAAAAGTAGGACAGAGCTGGGGAAAAATACAGATTTTATAATAAAATTGCGGTCACACTGGGATAACCTGTAGCTTTACTAGGGCATACTGGAACAGACTGGAGAAAAATATGCTTTATTATAAAATCCCTACCAACTGGGACACACTAAGGGGCTTATTCATCAAAGTGTGAATTCAACAAAGTGCATTTGGGTCACTTCACTCCAACAGTGGCCAATTGGAGCAGTATGCCTTGCGAAACTTGGCACACTCAGATGCTTAGTGCACAGCACAGAACAGAGGTAACAGGAGCAAGGGCTATGATTAGCTGAAAACCTCTTCAAGTGCTTGTTTTTTCTTCAATTGCTATGACTATTTTGCAAAACTGATAAGCCTAACCCAGTCATTTTAACTTTTGTTGTACTTAATCCTAGATGGCCAAAAAATAGAAAGCAATTTTTACAGGGTTGAATGTCCCTTTAAGACAAAGAGTCAAAAAGTGGTACTGTATTGATTTTATTGTTTTTCTATATTTGGTAGCAATTATGTCCCTTTACTACCAAAATATTCTCTTACCTGATTTATTAATTTTGGTTTGTTTTTAAAAATAAAGCTGAACTGATCCATATCTGTAAACCTTAAAAAGAAGGTTATTTAAAATAACAAGAACACTGATTCATAAACCTAGTAATGCTACTAAAAGAAATAACTAATGTAACTATCAGTTTTATGGCAACATTTAAACTGTTTATTGCTCAAGTAAAAAAGTGTACAGTCTTTTCTTATATAAATAGTACAAACCCCAAAATCAGAAAAGTTGGCACGTTGTGTAAATCGTAAATAAAAA
>WMED01018545.1:0-11044 GCA_019650415.1 Pipa parva | reverse complement strand
TTTACTGGTCCATTCATTGCTTTCAAATAACAGAACAGGTCAATCTTTCCCCATTGATACATTACACCCGCAGTGTGTACACTCATCCTCTCCTATCCCACTTAGTGTGGGGGTGCCTCAAGGCTCTGTACTTGGTCCCTTCCTGTTCTCCCTGTACATGCTTTCTCTGGGTGATGTCATCAGCTCGTTTGGTCTTAAATACCACCTGTATGCAGATGACACCCAAATTTACTGATCTAAAATCTCTAACGGTCTCCTGACTATTTCCTCTTGGATGGCCCGGCTCCATGTCAAACTAAATCTTGATTAAACTGAACTGATTATTTTCCCACCTAAACCTGGTCCTGCTCCCTCTTTTCCCACTGAAATTGAGGATGTCATTATTAACCCTGTTACTTCTGCCTGTTGTCTTGGCGTGAATTTTGACTGCTCTTTCCTTCTCTAAGCACAATGCTAAAACTACTAATAACTGTCAATTTTTCCTTTCTAACACTGCCAAGATCCATTTGTTTCTCTCTCAAACCACTGCTAACACTCTCATGCATGCCCTTGTCCTGTCCCACTTGGACTACTGCAATGCCCTTATAACTAGTCTACCAGCTTCTCATCTTTCCCCGCTCCAATCTATTCTAAACTCTGCTGCTGGAAAAAGCTCCTTTTCTCTCCAGAAGTCTCTCTCCCAACTCCTGTCTGCTCCTTGGCTCCCAGTTAATAAACATTTTATTTACAGTGTCCTACTTTTGACATTCAAAGCACCTCGCTCAATTGCCCCTCCCTACATCTCTTCCCTTGTTTGCTTGTATGCGCCTTGCCATCAACTCTGCTCTTCACATGGCAACCTGCTTTGGGAACCCCTCACCAAGACTGCCCGTTCTCATCCTAATCTCTACCTCCGCCATCAATATCTTAAAATCTAAATTAAAATCTTACCTCTTGGAGCACTGGCACTGATTTACATGTCTGTATTTTATATTTATGCAACTATTTATTCAAAATTTATACTTTTTATTTATTCTCTTATTTATTTAACTGGCACCTATAGCCAAATGAATTGACACTTTATGCTACTGCACTTGTCACCCTCCTATCTGTTTATGTAAGTCTTCTTCCTATTTAGATTGTAAGCTCTTTGGGGCCGAGACCTCCATCACTTTGTTTCAGTCATTGCCTGGCACTTAGAGTGATGTATTTTCTTGATTATATGTTTGTCATTTACTGCACTTGTTCTTTGTTAAGCACTTACCTTGTCTGTATTATAACTGTATTGTTGGATTGTACAGCGCTGCGCAACCTTGTGGCGCTTTATAAATAAAAATATACACACATACATAATATGTCTGTCGTTAAAAAGCAAGATTACCACCATAAAAACTGGAGCTTTGATTTAAACAGAAAGCATTTTTACAATTTCTGGAGTAATCGTTATCGTTACAATAACGGTCCATTGACGTCATTACCGATTCTTTATGAACTTCAGATCAAATATCAGTCAGGGATAATCGCAGACTAAATCTATTTGTATTAAGATACCTGAGAGCAGAGTAAATGTGACGGAGTATATCCCGCAGTCCTTCTGCTTCTCTCCACTCTCCGTGTATGTGATATCCACCTGAAACTTTACTGGCTTCTGGAAGACAGATGGACCTCCCGTGGACTTGTACTCTGCACGGAAGCTAGTCTGGGAAATCACGCTGTGACTAAGGCTAGGGATCTACGAGAGAAGAAAGATGTGGGTAGTGGGTCACATATGCCAATATCATGACATCATTTTATGTGAAAACGTTTTTAAAAAATGCGATTATAGTAAGGATACTTTTAATGAACACTACCAGAGAGAAAGGGTTTATTTATATCCAAAACAAAGATGGAATTTTTTTTTTAGGTGGGGGGTGCATCTTTCTTGGTGCTCTGAGCCTGTCTCTACTTCCTTTGTACAAGTGGTGGAATCCCATGCCTCGCCTATTTTTGGGCTTTTAAAGGGCTTATTCATAACAGGCCAAACAGTCGCGTAAAGGTTTGTGTTCACATTTATTCGCCAGTTCCCCATATTTGGGTATTTGGCAAACTCTGAAATGTGTCAAATTCGAGACCACTTCAACAGTTCACAACCGTCACAGTGCATGTGCGCAAGGTAATTCGCCTATTCATCCAGCATCGTCTGTCGCAGTAGCGAATTCAACAAGGCATATTGCGTCACATTCACCAGTTTCAGTTCGGCAGATTGAAGTGGTGAATTAGGGGGCTGATGGCTGCGTTCCTACTGTTCAATTGACTGCGCAAATACTTCACAAGAGACGGCTACCGACGCATTTGCGTCTTCCTTATGGGAATCCTCCTTTTAGTGAATAAGAAGTAGAGAATTGGGCATAGCCACCCAGAGTGAAGAGAATTCAGTTTGGCAGCCAAATTCTCACTTTGATGAATAAGCCCCATGTCATTTTAAAAGTAGGGCAATGGACACACAAGACTAAAGCAAGATGAAAGCCAGGGTCACGCAAGCAAATTTCCCTCTGCAATTTCTCTTTTTAAAATAAGCGGCAGGAGAAACCATTTAATGTGGCGTTTTTAACTTCTCTCTTTTGCAAACATAATTCTCGTCAGTGGAAAATGGCAGGTGAGAAATTTTCCACTGATGAAATGAATATTTAGTACAATTTTCTCCATCTAAGAAGATGTGTGTAAAGTAGGGAAGGTGGCACTGCTTGTCACCAGTGAAAATGACATTATTATTATACATCATTGCATCATTATTATCACCACTTATGTTTTAGGCATTGCTACCTTTAAAGTGCACTGGTCACCTCAAAACACTAATACTAATTTAGGTTGTACTAATGAAATAAATGTTTATGTAAATATAAATGGATTAAATAATGTACCTTTATACAGTGTTTCCCTCTGTCTCTGTCAGCCTGACTTTTCTTTCTTGAGTTGGGTGATGATGGTTGACATTATAGCTCCTCCAATCAGATCCCTGCTAGATCGTGATTTAAGGGATCTGAATGAAGAAGTTATAATGTCAATCATCATTTATCTCCGCTCAACCAACGCGGGAAAGAAAAGTCAGGCTGACAGGGAAGATAACAGAGAGAAATGCTGTATAAAGTTACATTATTTAATACATATATATTTACATAAACTGTTTATTTCATTAGTACAACCTAAATTAGTATTAGTTTTGAGATGACACATGCACTTTAATTAAAGTGACCCCTGGCAGTAACATAAAGAGAGCTGAATGGGTATTTTATCATCATCATCTACCTTAAAATCAGTGGATTATATAAATGTACTGCAGAGAAAGTGGCAGATGACCATGCCCTCCAAACTATAAATCATCTAAGACTTATTAAAGGCAACCACATCATTTGGTTTTTGTGAATGTTAACATAAAGAGCTGTTCCCAAAAGCTTGCGGAGTACTCCCAGTTACGGTACCATTACTATACTACACCACAGTTTTATATCTAGTTAGAGCTTGCATGATTCCATCATTTTATTTCGCACACCCTAAATCAGTGATGGCTAACCTATGACACGCATGTCAGAGGTGACACGCCAAGACGTTTTTGCCGACACGCATCATGGTCGGCATTTGTGTCGCACTCTCATGTAGTCCCATTTTGTAAATCCGCGATCGCGACTATTCTCCCCATAGTAAAGCCGCAACGATTTTCCCCACAGCAAACTCATGACAAATTTATCCTTGTAAATCCGCAACTGCGACAAGTTTTCCAAATAACAAAACCTACGTGCGTGTAGGTAGGTTAGTTGGGACACGGTCCCGATCGCTGACATTTGTATTGTGTGGCAGTGATTGGCACCGTATCCCGGCTAACCTTACATGGGTTAAAAGGCAGCCTTGGCTTCTCCCTTCGTGACCTGTTGGGTATGTAGAATCGTTTTGAGGCTCAAAGGGAGGAGCCAAGGGTGCCTTTTATCTCATGTAAGGTTAGCCGGGATACGATCCCAATCACTGTCACACAATACCGATGTCAGCAATCGGGACCGTATCCCGGCTAACCTGTCTACCTGGCACCCAGTATGAACTACATAAAACTACAAAATTTCTTTAGGGGTTCCGCCAGAAATCTGACGACACAAAACGGTTCCCCTGAAATATAAAAGGGTTGAAAAATACTTGCTATAGGGTCTCACCGAGAGAAATGCTTGCACAATATCAGCTTTAATGGAACTTAAAGGTTTGTCTTTAATGACCACAAAGATCTGATCTTCCTTTTCCAAGGTGAGGAAGTTACCAAACCATGACTTCTTTGCCAGTCTGGAAAACAGAAATGAAAGAAAGTGAAGAAAAGTCAATTCCAATGTTAAAGTCCTTCTAAACAAGTTACTTTTTAAAAATATAATTAATCTCACATTATTTTAGTATTACAGGTTTCTAACTAATGTGGGCAAATCAGAAGTTCCCCGTGACCATAAAAAATGCGGTTCTGTCAGTACTAAAGATAAAGGCAAACTTTAAGGGCTATGTTTGTCCATGTTGGCATCCCTATGCTATTTCCAGCTGCTCTAAGGAATAAAGACAAAAACAGAGGATTTATATGGCACGGTAAAATATGCAAGCAGAGCTAACTGAAGAGAAGACAGTCCTTCAATAGTATAGTCATTACTAAAGGCATCTCTAAACACTCCTAAAAAAGTAGGTCATTTATTCATTAATAGCAATTAAAGTTTGAATGTTGGATAAAGCCAATTCAATAAACTGGACATTACTCACTCTGGTGAGGATTCCGGCGTAAGGTTGGTCATTTCATCAGCTGTAGGAACTAAAACACAAGTGAAATTAATGGTTCTACTTAACATACACGCCCCCCCTGCTGATATTTATCTTCTCTACTCGCATTCATTTCTCTAAACAACTGTGTCTAACTGGACAATTACTCAAAGTGTCTTACCTTGCAGTTTACGGCGATGGAATCGTGGAGACCCCAGGAAGTTATTCTTGATCGAGTTCAGTCTAGTCCGCCAGGGCATTCCACCAATGCTTGGGCTGGATGGAGGGGTAGGGGAAGGAGTACCAGCTGGACTTTCCTTGGGAGTGTGGACAGGAGTTCCCTTGGGAGTAGGGAGGGGACTGCCACGGGGTGACGGATGAGGGGTAACCTGTATAAGGGGCACAGATTTGGGTGCCAGGTCAGACACAGCCGGCCTAGTTGGTGGTCGGCATGTAATTTGCCCAGCAGGGGGGTTAGTAAACCTAGGAGGTATGCCTGAGGAATTGGTGGAAGGGAGTGGGTGGGATCGGGTTGTCTGGAGTGGTTTCTCTGAAATTCTGGGCTTGGGAGGGAAGGTATGAGTTTTAGGGTGCAAGAGGGTAGATTCGTTATGTCCAGGAGGGTTAGAGTTTGGCATGGGGTGGGGAGATGAAGGCGGAGTGGGTGACTGGGTAAGGGGAAAAAACCTCCTCACAGGCTGTTATTAAGAAAAGTAAGAAAAACAGAGAACAGAGAGGAAGAAAGAAAGTAACGAAGGGAAAGTAACAAGAATGAGAATGACCAGGAAGAAGAACGATGGAGAATAAATCAGAGAACACAAACCAAGAGGCATACATAGAGGAAGTAAGGGAAAGATGTGATAGGAATGAAGTTAATTAAATGATTGAGATGCAGAACCAACAGATATGGAAAAAGTTAAAAGAAAAGCAAGTTCACCATGAAATTGAGAAGAAGATAGGAAAAATAACAGTGATGTAGACGAGTAAGAAGTTTGGAATGATGAGTGAACAGGGAACAAAATATCCAGGAGAGAAGAACAAGATACAAAGAATACAACAGGGGTAACACGCCGCACATACAGTTTGGTGAATTTGTTCAAGAAACATAATTATAAAGCACACATTTACATAGCAGCAAAGCAGCCAGGGGAGGAGGAGGAGCCAAATCAAGGATGACCACATAGACATTGTTAGGGTTACAATAGGATTATAAGGAAGGAGCAGGAGCAGCCAGCAAGGTGGACCACAAAAAAAAAATGAAAAAAAAGAAAAGAGAAAGACATGCATGTTAGCTACAGCACCTTAACATAAGCCAAAGGCACAGAGAAGCCCCAGTGTCAACAAAGAAACATCCAACTGTATGTAGGTAAACTTCACAAGGCAATTAAAGGGTTAGATCAGCAACCCTTTCTTTTAAATCTCCCCTTTATCTACTTATACAACTTGTCCGCTAAGAGTCTTGTCAGCCCTCTTCCATAGCTTTCTTGTAAGTTCCACGAGGGCTATTAATTGCGAGACATAACCCGTCTGGCACTGTTGGATTTACAGCAGCACGTTGTTAATGAGTTTGATGGCAGTAGCTAAATATAGCACATTTCAGCTCTGGGGGACCGTTGTGTGTCAGTGTGATTTATTAAATCAAAAAGGATTGCTGAGTCAATGTTTGAGTAATGGGTCACTGTACGCAGCAGCGCATATATCAGGAAGCGTGATGTGTTGGGCAATGATCTAGAAACGTGTGCATATTTTCAGGAGTCTATACACACACCCTCTAAATATGTGCGCTGACCAGAATGTATAGGATGACAGGCAAACAAGCTGGTAACCTCATCGTCTTGGGCATTTAGCGGACTGAGATATTGTTGGATGGGGAATAGATCGATGTAAAAACTAATCTAACATTTACAGGGCGAAGAGAGTCAAAAGCTGCAGCGGGCAGACAGAAAACAGCATAATGATATCTGGCGGCAGGACTTACCCTCGGACTACTAATCGGACTGGTGGAGAGTCCTGAAGAAGCACCACTGATAGAGCGTGATCTGAAAGGAAAAGATAGGGGTGGCACAACATGTGCATCAAAGCACTTTAAATAGGGTGCATTATAATCCTTTACCATTGAAGTTATTGGGAAGATGACATGTCAATGTTGTTTTTACCTATTCTATTGAACAAATCACTGCTGTAATGGCAGGCTCTCTTATCCCGGATAAAGAATACCATGTCAAAGCGCATTATTTGGTTATAGTAGATATAAGGTACACTGTATTATCACTGAGATTAGTCTCTTTCAACCTAAATATAAGAAGATTTGGCAAAATAACCCACAACTACTAAGTCCCATCTGCAGGTAGACCATAGGTCACACTGTTCAGTTCCATGCAACAAGCCTCTGATAAGCAATAAGTGAAGCTCCCAGAGAAAACACGTTCTGGAACATTTTCTGTGTACTCAACGAGCGAGTCATTCATATTTTAACATCTAAACTAAAAATAACTGAACATTAGCAAATACAGTAAGGTATATGGAAGCATGGTAGGACAAAGAATAGTTGCATTTGCAGGCACACTATTTAAGGGTGATAAGCGGGAGGAGATCTTTAACTGACAAAGTGACAGCAACACAAACTCTATTATTTAAACTTTGAGCATGCACCAATACAAATGTAATAGTTTTACTTTCCATAGAAAACCATGCTGGGATATAGACTAGGACAGGGGTCGGCAAAGTGCGGCTTGCAAGCCACTTGTGGCTCTTTAGCTGCCTTGTTGTGGCTTGGAGAGCACCTCCAAAGCCACGCCCATGGCTCTTCTGATTGGCTGTTGGCAGGTCATGTTGTCGGGAGAGTGCGCTCCTCCCCCTTTACGGCTCACAAAATAGTTGTAGCCACTGGAGCGAAATGGCTCCCTCCTCAAGGAAGTTTGCCAACCCCCTGGCTAGTAGAAACCTCTTTCCAAAGTACTCCTCCCGTATAAGAAGCTCTTTATTACAGTAAGTCATGCCCCAGCAATAAGTAATGTCAACTACATTCCCCAGCAGCACACTCAGAATCTCATAACTAGCATCTATCTACATATAGAATTGTTTATTTATATCTATCTACATATCTATCTATAGAGTATATCATATCTATATATATATATATATATATATATATATATATATATATATATATATATATATATATATATATATATATATATATATATATATATATAGTGACAGAAACAGATTTTTAGTATTTTTGCTCTTTTAAATATTAACTGAATTATGATTTACCTCTGTCCATGCTGCGCCATCTCAATAGCCCTCCTTGCTGGCACAGGAGACCCTCCATCTGTCCCACTTAGAACTTCCATAGATTTTCTTTCCGGCCTTCTTTTTCCATGGCGAGTCAGCATTGGAGAGTCTACTCTTTTCCTAGGTGGGTCTAATAAAACGGTATATTGAATAATTAGAATAAACATAGCGCATCTTCCAGTATGTGGTATTCTAGAGTAGAAACCCCAGGTAATGAAACTTACCAATATCTGCCCTAGGGGGCAAATCTTCATCTTCTTGACTGGGGTATCTTTCTTTCCGATCCAGCAATAGGAAATAAATCATCTTTTCCTGATTTTCCCTGTACAATTAGGGAGTGGGAATTGTAAACACTGGGTCCCAAAGAAGTCTTTAGTATCCCACAAGGTTTTATAAAAAATAACCCTACTACCTGATCAGACGTTTCCTCCCATTACAAATGGACTATGAAATTACTCAATATTAATCTTTACATTACAAAGATTTTCTCTATTATGGCTACATTTAGATTTTCCATGTAATCCAGCTAATACCCTATAGCTTCTCCCTGAAACCCACCCAGCTGTACCTTATAGCTTCTCCCTGCAACCCTTTCAGCTATACCCTATAGCTTCTCCCTGAAACCCACCCAGCTGTACCTTATAGCTTCTCCCTGAAACCCTTTCAGCTATACCCTATAGCTTCTCCCTGAAACCCACCCAGTTGTACCCTATAGCATCTTCCAGCAA
Source organism: Pipa parva (assembly GCA_019650415.1). NCBI lineage: Eukaryota > Metazoa > Chordata > Amphibia > Anura > Pipidae > Pipa > Pipa parva. The sequence goes on along the minus strand of WMED01018545.1, from coordinate 2,285 downwards.
TCCACCCATCTATACTCTATAGCTTCTCCCTGAAACCCACCCAGCTGTACCTTATAGCTTCTCCCTGCAACCCTTTAAGCTATACCCTATAGCTATTCCTGACAATCCATCCATCTTTACTATAAAGCTTCTCCATGAAACCCACCCAATGTGTACCTTCTAGCTTGTTCCTTTAACTCACTCATCTGTACCCTACAGCTTCTCTCTACAAACCAACATGGTGTACCCTATAGCTTGTTCCTTCAACTCACTTATCTGTACCCTATAGCTTCTCTCTACAAACCAAGGTGTACCCTATAGCTTGTTCCTTCAACTCACTCATCTGTATCCTATAGCTTCTCTCTACAAACCAACAAGGTGTACCCTATAGCTTCTTCCTTCAACACACTCAGCTGTACCCTATAGCTTCTCTCTACAAACCAACAAGGTGTACCCCATAGCTTCTTCCTTCAGCTCACTCAGCTGTACCCTATAGCAACTCTCTCTACAGATCAACCAGCTCTCCCTACATTCTCTCAAATTGTCCCATAATATCTTTCTCTGCACTGACCCAGTTGTGTCATATAGCCACACTAATGCCCCCTTGTATACCATGTAGCCCCATTTTAAAATCCTCTTGATGCAATAAGTTATTCATACAACCCTGTTGAAGTTCATCCCTATAAGTCATCCAGTTGCCCCACTTAGTTGTTCCCAACTACCTGCTTTACTGTGATATTTACCCATTGCCAACTTTTTCCCCTCCCTATAAACCATCTTTTCTCTACATGTCACCTCTCTCCAGTCTAACCCTATGACTTCCTCATATTACACCTTATCCCAGCCCCTATAAGCACTCAGTATACTGTATGCCGTGTGGTATGCTCGTACTCCTCAGACAGCAAGTCCTGAAGCAGTTTGTTGCGGTCTCTGAAGCAGCCTAGGGAATGCATGCTGTCCAACACATCAGGGTCCACATCCTCCACCGATGGCAAAGATCCCATTTGTACCTTCCTGGGTACAGCCTGTTCAGGCTCTGGCTCATTCTTCCCTGCACTGTGAGAGACAGCAGGACTCATTCGGTTATATATGACTCTACATTCTGAACTCACCGCTATTGTGCTTTACATACACACAGTTTCCATTCACCATATACACCCATATGCACTGTGCACATTTATAGATCTGTCATTCAATCAGGTATACATAACCATCTGAGACTGCATGCCATATGTGGCCGCTCATCACACACAAAGCTCACTGTCACTGTACCATATGGATTCTCTACAACTGAACTCTATAAAGGGGAATCTTCAACACAAGTGTATTAGCCTATAGCAACCAATCAAAGATTAGCTTTCATATTTCTAGCTTAATTATTCCAGTGAATTCCATCTGCTGATTGGTTTCTATGAATTACTAGACCTGTTTATTCTCTGCCTATTTGTGCTAATGTATCAATTCATATAAATGTGCCATCTGTCACTGCTCTGTCATAAACAATACCTGCTTTCTGTCCTTATTAAACAATACCTGCTTTCTGTCCTTATCCTTCACATATATAAAAATGCCAGCACCTCTTATAGCATGTAACCTGCATGTGTTGCCGTCATTAAGCTTAGTGTACACAAGCTCGCTCTTACTGCATGTCACCTACATATGCAGCTGTCAGTGTGCACCCATATACAGTCAACATGTCGCCTAAACACACCCTATCTGCCACTGCGCTACACACAACACACATTTGAGCGCATTTACCGGCAGCTGAAAAATTGCACTAGTACAGTTATCCAAAGTAACCAATCAGCAATTAGCATTCATTCTTAAACTTGGTCTAAACAGATCAAATCCGATTGGTTGTTATGCGTTATTCCTGCAATAACACACTTTTGCACCTATTTTAGTAAATCTTGCACCTTATCGCACACAGTAAGTCATCTATACTTTCATACTGCTATGTGTCACTTAGCAGTGTAAAGTAACATGTTTACATATTATCTCTTTGGATATGCCTTTGTCCTTTGTGTTATGTTTATTCATGCAATGTAATTACACATACAGCTGTTAGACATACATACATACATACATACATACAACTGCCACTGTATTGTAGTCTGGCACATACGATGTGTATTGTGAATACTCACATGTACCAAGTGTGCTTCTGTATGGCTTCTAACTGCAAGATAAAAGGACACAATGTACACATCTAGCTGCTATAATGCCTTCTGATATATATTATACACTTGGATATACAGTATAAGAAGCCTAGACAAAGGGGGTAATTCAGCATTCAGCGAAGTGAG
>WMED01018543.1:0-12671 GCA_019650415.1 Pipa parva | reverse complement strand
TTCACTGTCTCTGTACTTAACTGTCATGTCTAAACTATCTCCCAGATTCAATACATGTAAGCAAGTGTATTTCAAAATTGGAAGGCTTAAAAATGTATGTTCCGCTATCCCTAGTTGAGAGTGAACAACGTTCACAATTTCAGAAATAGATGGGATTATTTTGGAAGAGCTAGCGGTGTTTGATTATCTATGTCTTGGATATTCTTTTTTAATGTTTCAACATAGTAAAGGTAAAAAAAAAAAGATTTTAATGCAATACTTGATATTGACTGATATGTAAACTTGCTAAATTCCAACTCAGTGATGCACCTGCTGTACTAATCTGCCTCTGTGAATTCATACATTCTTAAAGTACCAGGTTTTGTTAAAATGCTGCATTTCTTTATGTGACTAAGCATAGAATGCTGCCCACTACATCCTACATTTGTCACATACACTGTTGACTATGTCCATTAATGAACCTAAATTAGACTTCCAAGCCTGTGTTAAAATATTGTACACCGTTCATTCTTACAAACCCTGTGGAGCAGATAACTCCATTATTTTTCTTCATGACACTCATTTATCACAAGTCCCATCATTCCCTGGCAAAGTGGCGCCTAATTCAAATTTCCATTGCGACATTTTATTTTAGTTTAATTCGTTTAAGTAAAACTGATTAAATGTGTTAACTACCCAGACTTAAAAGTTATGCTAAAGACTAGATGTTTGGGACCTGTTTTCCAGGAGAAAGAGAGTGTTTGAGACAATATCAAGATGTGTTTAATTTATATAATGCAACCAAAAATGTAGTCCTCAGAGCCATTGCCTTTATATCAGTTTATGATGATTCTGCATGATTTTTAAAGGACTGAAGATACAAGAAGAGTCCTTAACAATGAATGACTACCAACATTTGTGACCCATTCCAATTTTTGTGAGTCCTACCAGACATTAGCCTTGGCATTTCTAATTCCTGAACACAAAAAGGTATTCATGTACAGTATTGCTACTTACCCTTTATATTTGCTAAATCAGTCTGCACCTTTCCTGCTATTCATTTAATGTAACTAGTCTCACCATGTTGACACAAAAATTAATTGAATGCATCCAATTGTCATATATGTGCTTAGACCCAATGCTTGTCTCAGTTTTCCAAAAGATAATTTAATCTTCAGCATTACATACAGTAAAAATGGTTCTTTATGTAAAATGTATTAACGGTTTAAAGTTTGGCTTTGTTAAGAATTCAATCTTCATTCTCCTCCACTACATGAACTGTCATGGGTCCCTATCAATTTATCAGACAATGAGAAATTCAAATGAATGAAATTTTTATTTTTCTTATACCTCACGATTGTGCAATCTGATCTGGCAATGGATAGTTTTCCCTGTTTTGATCTTATAAGATCAGCGTCGCTGTCTCTAACATTTTATACAGTACACATGTGAAATACATGAAAATGCACCTTGTTTATAAACCAAGTTTTTTATCTTTTACATTCCCTAAAATGTTATTAATGTATCAATTTGTTTATTTTATTTACAGCAGTATATATATATATATATATATATATATATATATATATATATTTGCATTTAGTACACTATTTACTGTGCAGAAAATCCAGGTTTCCCTGACCCTTTCGAATTTAAATTTGTAATAATTTTGGGAAACCAACCACATTTATAGCGTGTTTACTGATGAGAATGAAGAGGCAAAACAAGAGGATACCACGGATATTAAAAGCTGGTCCCATGTAGAATATGTAGCTCTTACTGGGGGAGGTATGTCCTAGGTGTCTTAGTAACCTAGCAAAACTCTGTTTATACAACAGACTTGGAAGCAACAAACTGATTCCCTCAGCAGTTGTGTGCTCCACAGACATATATACATTACAACCTTAGTTCTTAGAAGTGACAATACTTCAATTCGTCTTTTTTTATTTTTGAAGGACAATTCAACAGCAGAAAACAAAATGGCAACTCTCAGAGGTGTACAAATGCAAAATGTGGAGAAAAGAAAATATTGTGTTCTTCCAATCATCTCTGTCCCGAGATGAACAATATCAAGTTAAATGATAAATAAGGGTTATTTTTCCCCTCTGGCTTTGTGTACTGTATATGCAATGTGTGTTTTTTTTTTTCTTCCCCATTAAAATAAAAATAATAATAAAGTGGATTGTTAAGGTCCAGGCGTTATTGAAACTAAAAAAATTGAACTTTGTTAATTCTAAATTCCTTGGGGAAAAAAAAAGGGGTGTGGGGGGGGGGGACAATGGAAAAGTCACGCCTCCTTTTTCTTTTCTGTTTGGTTTTGTGGAGTTTTTTTTTTTCCTTTTATAACAATGGTGCTAAGATAAAGTTTCACTGCTTAACATTTTACTGTTTGATTGGAAGTCACAGAATAAGGTGAAAAAGTTCATCTTTTACCTCATTAACGAGCAGATCGCCCTTGTGCAGATAAACGTTTCTTTTTGCATTTCCGAAATGAATCTCAGATTTTATTTTTATTTTTCATTTCTTTTTTTTTTTTTTTTGGTTTGGCTTTTGAAAGGCTGGGGAGATGGACTTCGCTCCTGATATTTTTACACATTTTACATTTTCTTCTTTTTTTCTGTCCTCTGTATAAAAAAATGTTTATTTCTGCCAAAGCTTGTTCTTCCTGTTATTTGAATGTCATCTGATTACAGAAATGTTGAAATTTAGAAATTTCAGGAAACGCGTGCATGAAATTGACATGCAGGGAGTTAGAGCATGAAATAAACCTTTCTTTTCTAATTCAAACTTTCACTTCCGTTCACTTTGTTGTCTTTTATTCGTGTCTGTTTGTTTTATTATATAATTTGTTCATTTGATAACATACACAAACTATAAATTCAGAGGTGCCTCTTTAAATTCCTGGACCCCTTATTCTAGTTTCCCCCTGCTTTGGTTATCAGTACTCTCCCATGCTCGGCACCTCACATTTTCATGTTGTGGGTACGTACATTAAGTGGGACATTAAACACTGTGATTACTGCAGTGTGAAAAAATGTCTGGATGGTTGTGCTGATAAGTAACTAAAGGTAACCACCAGGGAGGATTGCCATCAAGGATATATTTAATGAGGAATTGGCACATTATAATCACTTTCCCCAAGTGCAGACCATCAACAGTCAACAAGCTGTACCCAGCCTGAATAAGTCTGAATAAATACAAGACGTGTCGGTGCTTTGACAGGGGATAGACACAGAGGAATACATAAATATTCTGGCAGCATAACATCATTAACTGTGAGCGAACCTACCACAGAAATAAGGATCAGCTGAATATTTGAAGTTGGAAATTATTGCAAAGTCACACATCTGCTACATTGAAAAATATGCCCCTCAATCTGACAAAGAATATGTGTGTACCAAACCTAGTATGATTATGAGACCCATCCCAAGATTATCCTCAAGGCTCCAATCTCATTTCTAGTTGACAAAATTAAATATTCTGTAAAAGAAAAGTTTGGAATCAACAACCAAACACTTTCTTATTAACAGGGCATTCACTATCCACTCAACAAGAGGCTACCACAGATGAGTCTGGTTCCATTTTGAATATGTGGTTCTGAATGTTTGCTCATGGGTACTGCAATCTTAATGCAATATAAGAGGACATTGGGTCCCAAGTATTTAAACATAATATCTCATGAACAAGGAACAAACTCCTAAGCACTTAGCAGGCAGCACAAGGTACTGAGAAGCTATGTAGGGTAAAGTAAACTCCAGTTGAAGATCAACAGTTCAGCAAAAACAGAAAATGGATAAGAGTTACTACTTTGTACCCACTTTGCAAATACCAGCACTTTATACATAACTCCCAAAATTGTTTTCAAGAATTTACAGTAGGCTCATGACAATTTAAAGCGACACTGATCACAGTCTTCAGTAAAGCAACAGAGTTGTGCACCGTGTTAGCCATAGATTTATGCAAAGACAAGAGAGTATAGGTGATACCTTTTATTGGCTAAGAAAATAGATGGTAAATGCAAGCTTTTGAGGCTCCTAAGGCCTCTTCATCAGGCAATAAAATGGAACTGAGAATGACAATTTTATATAGAAACTGGAACATCATGGCTAAATGTTATCAGTAAAGCAACACAAACACTTCTTTGCTCAGCCTTCATATGAGACATTAAGGGAATTCAGATACGTAGGCATTTGTTTATAGAGGTCAAGAATCCCATAGCAACCAATCAGGAGTTTGCATTTTCTGGTATAAAAGAACCAAGAGTTTGAGAGTGGTTGCTATAGGTTACGAGTCCTTTGTAGAGTTTTTCCCTGTTAATGTATTCCCCTTAATGATTTTGGTGAACCACCTTTTTAAATGGAAATATTTTTTTTAAAATATACCTTAAGGTGTATTACAAGGGGCATATTTACTAAGACCAATTCAGCCATATTGATTGATTTCCCCCTATTTAAGTTATTAATTTACACAAATATTTCATCACACACAAACATCTGTTGAGTGATCTCCTTGAGCAAGTGTTAGATGATGACTTCCAGAAGGGTAAAGAGTAAGGTATTAGCAAATACAAAGGGGCTTGTGTTGCCAGACACATGTCATCCTCTTCTAAACACTGGTGTTCTTTTTGGGCATACAGCATTATAAAGTGCAATTATTAATAGATACATATCATAGAATCAAGAAAGGCAGCTATTACCCCAGAGCAAAATGTATCCCAAACTCCCCTTCCCCTCTCAACATAATTTTGTATGTATATGTATGTAAAATTTTATTTATAAAGCACCACAAATGTATGCAGCCCTGTACAATCCAGCAATACAAATATAATACAGACATGGGAAAAGTGCATTATACAATACAAGTATAATATCACAAGGATACAACACTTTAAGTGCCGGATTGTGGTTGACAGAAGAGGTTGGAGGTCCCTGTTCCATAGAGTTTACAATCTAAATGGGAGGAAGACTTACATACACAGATAATAGGGTAATAAAAGCTGTAACAATGTGCTGAAATGCTGGTCAATAAATACAAATATTTAGCATAAATAACTATTAAGGATTAAATAAAATATAATTTGGAAGGCGGTTACCTTTTACCAGCAGTTAGGCAGCACTTGGGCATTTCTTTCTGTTGGGTGGGTACTAGCTGCTTCCCCTACTGTATGGTGCTGGGCCCCTTTCTGCCTCCTAACTTCCAGATAGAAAAATAAATCTAGCCGCTCAATCTCCCAGTGCAGCAATGTGTAGATCCGGGTGCTCAGGAGTTTAGATGGCGTTTTGCAAATAGATCAAATGTACAAAAGGTCCTCCGGCACTCCACAAAGTAAAAACAGGTTTCTTTATTAGTACCACATAGGTATAATTAAAAATGTATAAAAACAATAACAAAAAACCGCGTTTTTTTGTTATTGTTTTTATACATTTTTAATTATACCTATGCGGTACTAATAAAGAAACCTGTTTTTACTTTGTGGAGTGCCGGAGGACCTTTTGTACATTTGATCTATCCCTATAACGTCCAGAAACAAGTCCTTTATCCTAACATTAATGGGTTTTGCATTTTGCACAAACAATTTATATAGTAGAGTAATTATTGTTTGCTGGCGCAAATTCATTCTGTGATATGATTGTTCTGGAAGCTAAGTGCAGCCACTCAGATCACTTTTATGAAACGGAGAAACTAAAAGCAGAAAAAAAAAAAAAACTCCACCAGTGTCAGAAATGGAGTTCAGCCAAATTAATTCAAAATTACATCTAATTCAGGGGATTTGGGATTTTGCACTTTTAATTGTCAGTCTCCTCATGCGTGTAAAAGGAATAGCATGTGAAAAGCAAGAGTTAGCAAAACAAAACAAAGAGGCTAAATGAATGTGTGGCTTCTTAAGCTAGCTAATTACAATTCTAAACTGTTTATATACTGTATACGAATAGACTTGTGGCATATTCTGAATTGCAGCTCCCAGAATTCAGTCTGAAGTTTACCCAGCATTCCTGCATGGAGCTGTAGTTAATATCACTTAGTGAAAAAAAAAAGCATTTTTCCCTTTATTAAAGATATGCAAATCATTTTATTTTAGAGTGTTAGATGATATTTGTTCAAAATGTGTAGGTCGGGGTGTGCTCATTTTTTTTCTGCTTGTTTAGAATCCAAAATGAGGGATTTATTGAATGATAATAAGAACAGCTTATGATCTGATTCTAAAATGTACTAGCTCAGAAAAAGAAAGGGTTTATGTTGCTTGCTTCTAATTTTTACAGAGATAAAGTCAGGACTGGCTTCATAAATCACAGGAGCCAGATAAATGGGACCTTCAACATGTCTATATACCCTTTTACAATGCAAACTGCCTAGATACTCTATCCAGTGATTACAAGGCCATCCGTTTCACTGGACAGTAGAAGTCTGCATATGGCTGTTTTACTGGGCACCTCTGGTTTGCTTGCTGACCTGGTAGAAACCCACAAAGCTCTACTGGCAAGTCATTCTGCAGATTCCTGTATTATCATACCCTGCATAGGGATTCTGGAAGTTCTAAAATCGTTAAAAATGTTGACACAATATTTTCTAGCAGATATTTTAATCCATTCGTCAACGCTATCTCAAGTCATCATGAATAGACGTTGTCATTCAGTTAAAAAAAACATAGGGAAATAGACAATGCAAATGGTTTCATAGTTTAAATGGAATCATGGTTTGCAAACAGATTGTCCATACCCTGGCCCAAATACTTTGCTGGCGTCCAGCAAAATGGCAAGTTATTATTAATTAAATGTTTTCCCCCACTATGTAAAAGGGTGTTGTTATTTGTATTGTACTGTTTGCAAATCAAAGTTTCTTCAACTGTCAAAATCAGAGTGGGATGTGTGTGGGCTGTCAATGATTTTTTTCTTCTTCTTTAAAAGCAATCCCTTACAATCAAGGCAATTGGTTTACCAGATAGATAGATACTGTAGATACAGATAGATAGATAGATAGATAGATAGATAGATAGATAGATAGATAGATAGATATTGGTATGTATTATTTAATTTATAAGGCATCACAAATTTATACAGCGCTGTACAATACAGCAATACAAATATAGTACAGACATGGGAGAAGTGCATTATACAATACAAGTAAAATATCAAGAGGATACAACACTGTAAGTGCCTGGTTGCAGTTGACACAAGAGGTTAGTGGTCCCTTCTCCATAGAGCTTACAATCAAGGTGGATGGAAGACATTGCAAACACAGATGTGTAATAAGTGCTAATAATAATGCGTGGAAACCTTGGTCAATAAAAATAAAATTTATACATATAAATAGTGCTAGTACTCCATCAAGGATTTCAGTTTTGTTTTAAATGTGCAGAGGGAATGTTCCTGGCAAAGAAAAAGGGGTGTAGAATTCCATATGGTGCAGAAAGAGAGAATGGTTTAAGACGAGAAAGGGCAGTATTGGTGTGTGGCATGCAAAGCTGGTTGCTCTCTAGGGAGAGTGGGAGAAAATTCTGGCAGCAGAAATTAGAACAGACTGAAATGGGGAGAGGTGGAAAGCTGGATGGCCAGATAGAAGATCATTGAAGTAGTCCAAGCATCCAAGTTGGTGGAGATTTCACCGCATTGCAGATTTTGATGGATATGCTAAATTCAGGAAGTGGCAAATGCCAGAGAATTCTGACCTTTACATTACTGTTCAGGCTTTCATGAATAAGCCCCCAAAATAAATATTGCAACAATTTGTAAAAATGTATCCCCTCGACAATGTGCTGTTAAAATAAAAAGCACAGCTGACTATGGAATTGGGAAGTGCAGAATTGTGCAGTGTGGCAAATACACTTCAGTAGATGAATTTACTCTTTCATAAATATGGCCCTAAATATTTTGATCTAGAATAATATTATATATCTGCTGCAGGGACTTCATCCATAGGGAGTTACTAACCCTAATTGTAAACTGTATCCCACAATCTTCCTAATACCCGGAAAACTACTCCCTTCAATAAGTCTTCATCAGGAGTGAAAATCCTACTGTATTACAATTACAGGTGGCTTGCCAAGGTTAAAGGCTGATGTCAGTCTACCCCAGGGGTCGGCAATCTTTGCAGAGGAGGGAGCCGTTTCTCTCCCTCCTCCACCATTGAAAAATGTTCCTGGAGCCGCAAAGGGGGAGGAGCGTGTATGCTCCTGATCACATGACCTTCTGACGTCCCATCACAAGAGATGACTAAGGTCATGGGCGGGTGGGTCGGAAACAAGCTCGGAGCCGCACAACGTGGCCAAAGAGCCAAATGCTACTCGCGGTTTGCCACCTGCTGGTCAACCCAATACAACAAACAGCCTGGTACAGTCTCCATGCTCCCTAACCCTTGAACCAGGTAGTAAAAAATTTAGGGACTTATTTATGAAAGTGTGAACAGCTGGATAACGGGCATAATTCACATTAATTAGCCACTTACCCATCTTTGCATATTTAGCAAACTCAGAGACGTGGCAATTTTGCAACCAATTTGGATGCATAAGATGGTTGTGAATTTATGGATATCTTCGCAACACTTTGCATTGCAGGTGCACAGGTAAGTGTGCTATTTATCAAGCATCAAAGAAAGCCAGATCAAAGCGGCGAATTAGGGGGGGTTGATCGCAAGATGTGGCATCTAACACTGTTCTTTTTTTTTTTACTATGGGAATCCCCTGTTTAGTGAATAAGAAGTTAAGAATTCACAACTGTCGGAGAGTAATGACCTGAAGAGACAAGAATTAATTTCAACAGTCAAATTCTCACTTCGATGAATAAGCCCCACAGACGGAAGCTCTTATGTATTTGTATGTTGAGCTGCTCCGTTTTCCTTTGTCAAGTAAACTGGAAAATGTGACCAAGATTCCAGTTACAAAAGCTCCCACCAGAGGCCCAAGTTGTGATGAAAAACTTGTTGAAAATTGGTGCGACATAAAAATAAATCATCTACTAAATATTCCCAATCAGATATGAGAAGTGCATGATAAATAAAATATGACGGTTACAAATACAGTGTTTTCATGGCAATACTAGATTTTCATGCCTTCAAATAGATATCAAATCTATTCAGCACAACAGCTATGGGGTTAATTTATTCAGATCCTACTACACTGCCTCTGCCTCTGACTTGCTGATTCAGTAACATAAAACAAAGCTTTCAGCAGTCTGATAGTGATGTTATAAACTGGCTGAATCTCATTCACAGGGGCTTCCCTCTCAATAATGGATTACTTGCCACTTCCCAATAATCAGTGACTCACAGCTTAACAAATGGCTATTCCCAAAGCATTTGTTACATGAGGTTCTCTAAGAGCCTATACACAGAAAACAAAACCCATTCTAGAAAGCGGATAATGAACACAGTGTGCTACATTATATAGTTTAAAATGATCTCAGCTTCTACCTCTGACAAAAAAGAAAAAAAAAAACTCCATATAAACTACCTCTACATTTGTCTAACAAATGATAAAATAAGAGTCCTCATTTGAGCCAAACGTGCACTATGTGGGTACATAGTACCCATAGTGTTTGGATAAACAAGTGTTGCTTTGTAAATATGTTTCACTGTTTTCAGAGATTTCGGAGCCAACAAGTACGGGACTGCTGGCATGTCAGGGTGGGCAAAAATGGAATTTCTGCAGAGAAATATGGTAAAATCTAGAAAAGATTGCATTAGTGTTTAAGTGTGTACATAAAGACAGTGCAAGACATTGAGCCTCATTGACTAAAGTGCAAATAGTCCCGTAGGGCTGTGAATTCTCATCTATTCTCTACTTCTCCATGTTTGCCTATTCACAAAACTCTGCAAAGTGGCAAATACTCAACCAGTTCGGGCAACTACGTAAGTTGTGACCTTATGGAACTTTTTGCTTAGATACAGAGTGTGCTGAAGGTATGAATGCGACTTGGTAAACTGCTCCAGAATTCACCTGTTTGTTTTCACCACTTCAGACTGGTGAATTGGGGGGTTGATGGGAGGGCTCTGGTTTTGTGTAAGGTGAATAATTATCTAAAAGTGACAAAGGCGACTGTGACAAAGTGACAATGTGACCTAGGGACAAGATGACATAGAGATAGAATATTCACAGAATACAGTTAGTTGGATATAATGAGACTGACGTTACAAAACCAAATTTCTCTCAAAACAATCAGAGCCTTATCAAAACAAATAACACATGGATGAATCTGAAGCCAAAACCATGCCAGGGCGAATACTCAGGTGCCCACGCACCTACCTACAAATATCCACAAAGAATTAGTACTAACAATAAATGTACATTGTGGTAGAAATAGTACTGGAAATGTCTGAAAACCTTTAAAAGGTCCTTACACCTCCTGACAGAAATGAAAATTCACATCCAATAAATATATATTATTATTATATATATTATATGTCTATTATAGGTCCCTGATGACCTTGTAGACCAGTTATTTCAGATTTGTACACTCTTTGTAAAGATTCCACAAGAACTGTATCAAAATGAATCAGATAGGACAACGCTATTTTTCCATCCGGTATCAGGATCTTCTTTCAGATTGTACAATTGCGCCATTTCAGTTGTCTTGGAATACCACTTCAGAAGGCAACCTCACACTTAGATTGTAAGCTCTACGGGGCAGGGACCTCCATCCTCTTCCGTCAATCACAACCTGGAACTTAAAGTGATTTTACGCTTGTAATGAGTGAGTATGCTTGTTACTCACTTGTAATGTGTAATACACTTTTCCCATGCCTCTATTGTATTTGTATTGCTGAACTGTACAGTGCTGGGTAAATTTATGGCGTTTTATAAATAAAATGATAAATACATACATAGACAGCTTGCCAAGATATGCCACTAATATCATGGATATGCCATTGCATAAATTATATGTATAGACCTGTATTGCCTTTTTCAATATAACGGGAAAAGCCTCTATATAACATAGTGATGCTCCTTGTCTCCGATCAGCTCTGGGAATACAGCAGAAACAATGGTATTTCCCTTTCCAATAAAGATTATGATTTTCCTGGAATTAAATGCCCCAGGTCTGTTTGGAGATACTGCAGTACAAATTCCCATTGGTGCAAAGATATATACATACATATTATATCGTATTATTGAAATCCAGATTATAAGTATATTTGGGATTTTCTTTTTATCTGCTATAAATTTTGTAGACTGTGTATGGAAATTGCTTGGCCTCGTTACTTCATTTACTATTAATATTATTTTTTTGTATGTTGGCTTGTTTTGTTCCCCTATTTCAGTGATTGATTGTTAGGAACAAAATCCAAAACATTTAGGGGCTTATTCATTCACCCGGTGTCCCAGGGGGACAGTTCGACCGTGCACTTCCCTATATTCATCAAACTGTCTAATGTGGTGAGTGGGCAAACCCATTTGGATGTTTACGTCAGTCATGGACTTAAAGTGCTCTTTGCTCCACTTTGCGTACGTGTGCACAGTTAGTTCACCTATACAAGCATCAGAGTCTGTCACATTAGCAAATTCAGCAAGGAGTATTGTGTCGCATTTGCCAGATTTACTTTGCCTGATTAAAGTAGCAAATTAAGGGGTTGATGGCAGGGTTGTTACTGACTGACGGACGAGACAACTACTTACACAGTCGCTTCTTCGCTATGGGAATCCTCTGTTTAGTGAATAAGGAGTGGAGACTTTGTGCAGCGTAGCCACTTGAAGTGATGGGAATTCAACAGTCGAATTCTCACTCTGGTGAATGAGCTCCGCAGCACATTAGTTTGATATCTTTTGCCTTTTATATAATTGAATAACACCCAGGCTCAGACGTTTTAACTGGGTGCTGTCTGCCTGCCTCTTTGCCGCTTATTAAACAAGAGACATCCCAGGCAGTATTAGTCCCCACATGGGACCTGGCGCTCGGCACAAACTATAGAGATATCAAAATACATTCATGTCATACAACATTGGCAGTCAAAAGTATTGATTGATATTCTAGATATCACTGCTCAACATGAAGGTGTCTGGGTTCTAGAAGAGATCATGCATTATATGGGGCTTCATTCAAATAGGGAGGTTAAAAGAACAGTGCACACTGTTTTTTAAGGCCTTTGTTGTTTTAAAATAACCAATAGGAACCTACGACAGGGCAGGAGGGACAAATCAACTCACAATGCCTTCAGTATAATGTAAGCAAACCAATGCAAAAAATTATACCTGCAAAATTGAGATTTGTCCCTCCTGCCGTAGTGTCAGCAGTGCAGTGGTGGATGGCGGGGAGCCGGACGCTGGTCAGAAAGGAAACAGAGGAAAAGCAGTACAACCGCTTCCATTCAAAAATCATTTTATTAAGTACGTTATTTCCTATTGGTCATTTTTAAAAACAACAAAAGGCTTTAAAAAAACAAGCTGGACTGTTCCTTTATATTTAATATATGATTCAAAATATTTTTTTTCTTCTTTTTAACCCTTATAGAAAACATTGTACTTACATTTGTATCCTTATAGCCAAATGGCCAAACATGCAGAGCTACAGGGAAGACATCATTGGTTTAAAGGACATTTTTACTTTTTACAGTTGATGGATGAATTAACATGAGTGGACACTAATGCACAAGATGGGAATATTCATTACAGTATGAAAAGTTGCGTAAAGATCCGAATAGAAAGGGAGACAGAAAGGGATGTAATATTCACTTATATACAGTTAGTGACACATTGTGAGGAT
>WMED01018542.1:0-12672 GCA_019650415.1 Pipa parva | reverse complement strand
GCTGTCTCCCACTGTCTCCCACATGCTATGAATATTTATGAGCCGGCAGACGCGTCACGCAACGGAATGTATGAATATTCATAGCAAGTGCGTTCAGTAGGAGACAGCCGCGAGAGGAAGCTCCAGTAGGTAAGTATATAGGTTATACGCGTGTATAAGTCGAGAATAGGATTTTAAATGCTTTTTTTTAACCTAAATTTCTCGACTTATACACGAGTATATACGGTAATTCATATTTACTAACACATGCATTTTTTTCAATTTTGGCCGGAGTGTTCCTTTAACACTTGCCCTTTCTGCTGTTTAGTCTCCCATTGCTTCACATACTTTTAATTTGCTACAAACTGTGAATCCTTTAGTAATGCTTTGACCTGAGGAAGAGGGAATACCTCTCTCAAAAGCTTATCTTATACAATGAACTGTTAGTTCAAATAAATTATCATATAATACTACAGTACACATTTTTCCTACATCTTGGTAATCTTGCTTGTTTTAATGGATGTTGCTTCTTATGCCAACGTATAGCTTTTAACACTCCTTTATTTAGCCACATTTGGCAAGGACAGGCAGGAGGAAGGTGCGGCTGTCAATGACTATCTGAACAGATGGAACTCTCATTAAATTTAAACTCACAGCAGAACTGTAAATCAGAAGCAGAGTCAAACAAGCCAAATTTTAACCATGAAGTTAGTGCAACAGCCTTACAGGAATAACCAAATTCCAGTACAATTAGGGAGAGCAAAGTCCAAAACCTACACAGTTAATCAGAATTCAAAATAGCTTCCAATAATTTAACATTAGTGTAAAAACCTGTATAGTCAGGTACTGGGTGAGTGGCTAACCAAACTATAAAAAGCCTCCCCATTAAAGGGGAAATAAAGCCTAAAAAATATTTCAGCTAGAAGCCTTATGGACCTTAGAACCTTATGTATGCAGAACATACCCAAATGTACAGTAGCCTTATGAGACAAAGGATAAATGAAGTTGTCACCTGGGCAGCTCCATGTTTGGCTGTACTGTAGACACTGCACGTGCTCAGCATGCTTTGTCTCCTGTAGGTGTGCCTTAATTAGGGACTAACACAAAATAACCTGACTATAAACTCATGATAAAGCTATCAATAAAATCTGACATTGAAGTCAAATTAATCAAGAATAAAGAAATTCTGAATTCTCTTCAAATCAAACAGAAGAAATGATTCCTGCATTTAAGGTTGCCTCCCATTTATTTAAAAGTAAACACTTTTTGTATACTGAGTACAACAGGGTTGATTATCAAAATACTTTGATACAGTAGATTCTCTGCAGCCCTGCAATGCACAGCTGAACTAATTTATTATCAGCTAGTGATGCAGAATGGATATTTTAGCGATATTGGCATTAAAGGGATAGAATTACCTAAACATCCCTTTTAGTTGCATGGTATTCAGTTCAGTTGCATACCACACGCATAACACAATTACCTTTTGAAGAGAGAGACTTATGAAATACACTTTATCCTCGGCTGCATAACTTCCAATATCATCTTGCACTCTTTTTTAAGTGGAATACTGGCTTTACACATATTAAATGAGATAAGAAGGAATCCTAAACTGAACATCAAGTTCACCGAATAGATCTAAATGACTGTTTAATTTCACCACTTTGAAAGAAAACTCCTAAGAAATAAGCTAACCATATCAACCCTTTAACCAGGTGTGGCTCAGTATTGAATTAGAGCTATGTAGCTGTATTTTCATTACCATATCATCCCTTTAACCAGGTGTGGCTCAGTATTGAATTAATTTGTAAATGATATCTTGTTAAAGTAATGGTCTGATCTGCACATTAAAAAGACTCATTCATGAAAGTGTGAATTCCCATGTGTTGCAAATTCATATGTTGCTATTGCTTGTTGAATTTGGATCAATACACCTTGCTGAATTTGCTACTTTGACACAACACAACATTTTGTGAATAGTCAAAAGTTGCATGCATACGCAAAATAATGCAAAAAGGTGAGCAAGTTTGTAACTGTCATAAAATGACAAATTGGATACGAATTCTCCACATCATTGTTTGCTGAATACGCAAAGTTGTGGAAGTGGTGAATAGACACAAATTCATACATTTACATGATTGTTCGCACTTTGATGATTAACTACCAAAGTGTGGAGATGGAGCTGCAGATAATAATTTTTTATGAATATGAATAAATTACAAATTTTCCATACAGCCTGTATGTCTTATAGATTTTTCGCTGTTAAATGGATGAACTGGTAAAACCATGCCTTTAAAACTAATGTATAAAATACACATAATGCAGGGCTGATATGACATTAGCTCATTGTATAGGTGGATGAAAACCTTTGCAGTCTATAGTCTCAGAGCACATTAGTAACAAGCTTTGCAATGTGGGGGAGGGGTATGGTTAATTTCTGATAAATGCATCATATGAAATTGCAACTATCTTACACACAATCCAAATTCCACAATGCAGTGATCTGGGCTATAAGTTAACTTTATTTACAAGTTGTAACAATATTTTTAAGTTAAACTGTTTTTCCCCAGTCCCTTAGAAGTACAGGCTTGAGAATGTGCAGGATCACTGACTAAGGAAAGAGGTGTATATAGAGAATAAAGATGTCTGCCTCCAGTGGTAACTTTACAGGCATTAGTATTCACTTGCTTTTGGGCTGTAGCATTTATAAGCTGTTGTAATAAGCCCTATACATAAGGCTCATCATTTTTAACTTAAGTTTTTCTGAGGCTTTAGTTACCCTTTAAAGATGAAGAAATGATGTTTGTTCTAGACAAGGAAAAATCCTATGCAGCCATATGAAGTATGCTTGCATATAAAACATCTCTATTTTCTTTGGCTTCCATGAGTTATGATTAAAAATCAGGTTAATTGAGCATTTATAGGGCAGTAAGAGACAGTTTGTTACTAAAGACTTCTTCATACTGTCAATAGAACTGGCAAAAATACCTTGTTCAAGATACAATCTGGTTAGTTATAAGCAAGTCCTAATATGATTGGTTCTGCAGCAAAATAAATCAATAGCAAAGAGTCAGATTTCTTGTACAATTAACTGATTTTTTTAAAAGGATAAACAATGGCTCTCAGAAATACACAATAATTCAAAGAGGAAATTCATTTTAGAGAAAGTTTAATTTAAGTTTAATTCAACTCCACAGGAAAACGCAGGTTTTTCCTCTGGAGTTGTAGTAGAAACACTTCTTAACAATAAACCAAAGTTATGTTTGTGAATATCTCTGAGTTGAGGGGGACAATTTGTAAAGTATTAAAACTTCAGGACAGTGTTGATGTTCCTTTTCTTAAAGGTAGAACCAACTAACCTGTTTTAGTTCTTCTGGCTGGGGAATGGAATCCAGATACTAGAAAATAGAAGCCAGTTACTGGGCTAGGTAATAGTAAATTTATTTTCAGTCTGCTGTAATCAGAACTGGTAATCCATATTAGAAAAAGAGATCAGACCATCAAGGTGGATGGCATATTCATAACAGTATCTCATGGTTTATATGATGAAGTATTTCATAAAGGTAGCAATGTCTTGCACAGGCTGAATGAAAGCTAGAGCCTTTCTTAGACAGGCAATTGCTCTTACTGACCATAGGAGTCAGCAGGTGTAAGCATATAGACTAACCAATTTTGTTTCTGGATTATTCTGTCTGTCTCACTCCCCCATTACTGTCAGTTTCTAGAAACACTATAAAAAGCATCCTTAACAAATCTGTGAAATTGTACCATGTGCATTATGTCCAATCTGATTTTAGGAGATAAAAGCGGTGATGCAAATCAACTCTGATTAACTTGCATTAAAAATGCAATGCATCAAAGTCCCATGCATTTTTAATACAAGCCCATAAGGAAAATGGGAATGATTGTACAACTTAAAGAAAAAGGATAAAAGTTGTTAGCATGCTGCTACATGCAAAGGGGATGTACATTGTGAATTTAAGTATATAGTTGCATATGTACAGCTGTACCTACTGAAGTGGTGCTACTGACTTGCAAGACTGATATGGCTAACCTTACTGAGAGCTGGAAAATTTCAGACATCAAAATTTATCTGGTGTGCTTTTGCCATCCTAGAATGAACTCTTACTGACAGCCTAAACCCTGCTAATCCTTTTTTCAAATTATCACTTCGGCCTTCACTGAAGCAGATCAGGTAGCCGTTTAATAAATACTAAATACTGAACAGTTTTGCTTAAAGGAAAACTAAATCCTCAAATATTTCTAAGCCTTTATGTGTAGAGCTTACACCACCATCTTACACATAATCCAGCCTCTATGGCAGGGGTCCCCAAATACTGGATCATGAAACACTACCTCCACGGGACCCTCTGCACTGGGCTGCCTGATGGTGGCCCACCCTCCTACAAGTCCGTCAAACCTTTTCTGGATCAGGGAACCAGAAAACCAGTCCCCAATCCAGAAAAGGTTGGGACTACCAGCCTGTGTACCGAAAGATGTCACTGGAACCTGACATCTTGATATCAAGATATATAAAGATTGTTGTTTATTTTAAAATACTCCTATCATAGATACTATGATACTTACTACACCATCTTAGACATTATCTAGACCTATGGTACTAATAGTCTGTGTGCCCAAAGTTGCTACTGCAGACTGACATCTTTATAATGCTAGCCAGATTTCTAATCTTAGCCATTGGCTCAGCATATGCTTAGTGTACCATTCTTAGTGAATTAGGCAAAACAGCAAATAGAAATAAAGGTTAAACCTAACATTAAATTCTGCTAAAGGATTAAAATAGTGTATGATTCCTTTTAAATGTATACTTAAACATATCAAGTAGATGAAATTGTATCTATAGTGCAATATTTCCATTTCATCCATTTAGAAAGTAACTGTTAACCCCCCCATTACCATTATGCAGGGCTCTGTAGTTTGCATTTTAGCTGCCATGCAAATATAAATTAATTTATTATCCCTGCAGCAGCATATAGTTATTAAAGGCTAGCATTACCACAACAGTCTTACAGAAATGAACAAATGATCCTCTCTCCCTGCAGCTTCAGATTCCATCAGTAGACATCTACTAACCAGATGCCTAACCAGATCTCCCCTTTAACATTGTTCTACAGGAGGAGTTTAAAAAAAATGCATTCCATGTTAAAGGAAAGGTTAAGTCATCTTTTTCTATAGAGGTTTAAAAAAAAAAAAAAAAAAAAAGAATGTGGGAGCCTCAGGGGGTTATTCACTAAAGTCTAAACTGTTGTGTATAGGTGCGAATTTGCCAGATAAAGACAGTCGTGTCTTTATAATGAGAATATTGTCACAGTAACGACTATTATGGGAAAATTGTCGTGACTTTACAATGGGGAAATTGTAGCAGATTTGCTATGGGAATCCGCTGTTTACGAATTCGACATTCGAATTCGCACCTTAGTGAGTAACCCCCTCAGACTTTTCACTTTCATCTGAATCATTAAATTCTACTCTAAGTATGAACACCCCTTTACTCACTGCATTCTGGGGAAATGCAATGGAAGACTGGCTAAAGGATTAATTTAATCAGTTTATCATAAAACAGTTGTTTATACGAAACTATTTAAAATTTAGGTTTCTAGTACATGCAAGTGTGTAACATTTGTAATAAGTAAGAGTAATAGTGCTATGTGTGCATATGCAGGATAGCTAATTTTGAATCCTTCATCTTAAATGTAATACCAATCATGTATAAAATCTAGATGCTGCAGGACATTAGTCTGACTGTGGATTGTATGACTGCATGTTGAAGGGGAATGAAGGTTTAATATCTTGTTTTATTTCTATTTTGTATTTAGTTTGATTGTAGTTTTTTTTTTTTTTTAAGCAGAGCTGTTATCACTATAAAAGGTTATGCGATGTGTATATAAATGGATAGCAGATCGATGATTGAATTACATGAATTCTAGGGGTACATGGTGCCTTTAAATTGAAATGTACTTTATTAAATCTCTACAGAACATTGCCTTTGTTCAGCTGCTCCCCAATAATTAGAGTTAGAAGACTATAAATCCCTAGATGCTGTTTAAGAAAAGAGACTTGGATATATTTAGACACCTGACGTTCATTTTCAAACATCTCAATTCTTGCCAGCAGTGCAAGTTTTAAGAATAGATCAGCACAACCCTCAGTGTCTCATTCATTTACAGGCTTATCTGAGCTAATCATAAGTTCAGAAGCAGTTGTCTAGCTAAGTACATAACTGATCCAGAGAAAGGCTAAAACCCACCTGAATCGATTGTCAATGTGTTCTGAATGGTAAAAATTAAATTTCCAATTGCAGGTGGCAATAAGACTTTATCCCATGACCAATTATCACCATTAGTAGTTTCAATTGTCCTTGTGCCATGTTTCACTTTAGCATTTTAGTTTACTTTTTATGTTTTTTTATACATTTTTTACTGTTGTAGCCAGCAGTGGGGGATTGTTAACCTGCCCAAGTGTCACTGGCCAACACAGGCCTAAAAAGCAGTGTTATGACTATAACACTGCTACTGTGTATGCCTCCCCTCCAGCTGCATGAGAGGCGTGTGGTATGCCTCCCTCTCAGTGGCGTGAGATGAAAAACTGTCCACCTCCAGAAGCACAGTGGCATGAGAGAAAAAACTGTCCACATCCAGAAGCACAGTGGCATGAGAGAAAAAACTGTCCACCTCCAGAAGCACAGTGCTGTGAGAGGAAAAACTGTCCACCTCCAGAAGCACAGTGACTTGAGAGGAAAACTGTCCACCTCCAGAAGCACATTGGCTTGAGAGGAAAACTGTCCACCTCCAGAAGCACATTGGCTTGAGAGGAAAACTGTCCACCTCTAGAAGCACAGTGGTGTGAGAGGGAAACTGGTGTAGATGAGGTCATTAAATTTAAGGAGCAAATGCATCAATATACCCACCCTTGCTGAACGCTGCATGTTACAGTTAAAACACCCATGTAAGTTGAGCCCTTATGATGCTAATCTATAATTAATCACATTGGTCTAATATGTATACTATTTTACACCAACAAAACAACATTAATCATTAAACCTTTTTAAATTATATTTATTGGATCATTCAGTAACAAACACACCCACTCTTCCATGAATAAAAATAAAACATGCATATTACAAATTTAAATCCATCATAATTCTGTATATTCTGGATACATTTACTAAGGCAGCAAAATATTTTCATTTTTTCAAGGGGTTTATCACCATTTAATATCTGAATATTTTAATACCTGAATATCTGCATGGGGAATACCATGTTGCTTATTCTCACAGATGCACTTTTTATAAAAATCAGAGGTGCAGTGCAATTTATATTTATTAGAGGTGGTGTTCTTTCAGGGTCTATGGAGAATACCTGTGAGCCAAGCAATATGGCAGCTCTTATTTACTGATATAAAAGCCACCCTGTACAAGATAGTTCATTCCATTTTAAGCAAAAGATTGGGAAAGTGTGACACCACATAAAGGTTTTATTACAGAAGACTATTAATTCCACATGTCTATAATATTGCATTCTTGTAAAATATAGCACACAACAGTCAAATATGACAAAAGGATACAGTTGTCTTTGGCTTCAACATTTTTTAGACAAATGCATGCAAGAAGCTGACTTGTAGAGATGTAAATATATGTTTTTGAAAATTTAAACGAGTTAGAAAAACAATTTATTTGAAACATTAAAACAAGGCAGTCAATTGAAAGAGTATTAAATAAATTAAGCTTTTTAACTTGAGACCCAAGAAATGTACTGTAAAACACACTGCTTCTCATCTGTATGTCAATAAGAGAAAAGCCTGTTTCTTTCTATAAATATACATGACAAATGCATTCTATTTGTGTCTTTACACCCATACACACTCCCTTTATACTGAACAAAATGTTAACTTTAGTGTTCTCTCCCTTGGAGTCCTGAGTCACAGAGGAATGCTGTAGTAGACAGTGGCAATGTATAGAATCTTTTAGGTATGTTGTAGACTATAGTCATAGTATTTCAAAATTTTGCAAGACTTTTTGCAACCTGAAAAACTTTATGGATCTCCCAGTATTGAACAAAAAAATGTAGAGATGCTTACTTTTTCTCAAAACCACTGATCTCTCAATTTTCTCAAAGCATTATTGTGTTGAAATTCAAGCTTAATAATGAGCAATGGCAAAGTTACTAACACAAAGTTGAGGTCTGTTTTACATTTAATTTTGACTTGAAATAATAATCCTTCATTTTTATCGATCTGTGTCATTGCATAAAACTGTATATTCAAGTAGGCAGAGAAAAACAGAAGTGTATATTGTTTATTGCTTAACCAAACACAAAATCAATCCCCATAAAATGCTTATAAATGTCTACATAATAAATATAACCATTCTGACTATAATCTAGTGAAAATATAAGTAAATGTCCTAATACCTAATTTATTAATATATCAGGCAGTCTAAAAAAAAAATCGTAGTCATATGGTTCCACCGACTGGCCAAGCACAAATGAAGGTGTCAATATTTGAACGTGTTTACAAAGAATCTAGGCTATGGTATACATGTTTGGATAAACAGTATTTTGATTTTAACTATTACAAACTTTTGAACAGTTTTTAAAAATTGAATCAAGATCTGAAAAATCTAATTTCCTTCAGCAGATTAAGGCAAGTTGATGATATTGTATACATGAGATTGTCAGACAGTCTGAAAACAGAGGTTGTTGTGAACACTACCATGCAAACCATGTGTGGACAAACTGACATTCCATTTGGAGTATTCAACTGGGCTTCAGTGAACAAAATGAATGTGGTCAAATAAAAGTGATACTTAAAGGTTTGCTATTTACCTCTGTAATTAAATGCCAACAATCCCATAACGGTATAAAGCCTTGGAAGTCTATAGTTACAAAAAGTTCACATAAATCAATAATTATGTTCTGCAATCCAAGTAACATTTTGACCATACAGACTCTAATATCACCACAAATCATTTTGAGTCCTATGACGCCTCAGCTAAGCCTATATATATTTAGTAGATATTTCTTGCCTGAATAAAGAAAAAAGTAGGAAAAATATGCATTGACACAAACCCTTTACAAAAAACGTAATTGTCCCTAACAGAGACTCTAAAAAGTAAGGATCAATACTCAAAAAAGTTAATTTCCTCCAATGACTATGGTTACCCCTTACCAGAAGGAGGTATTTAAATGTAATAGTACAGGTTATGTACTGTATCTGTAATAATAATAGGGACAATATTGTCTTTGGAGTAGAATTATGCACAAAAATGACGCTATTAATTCAAATCAGTGCAGTAACTAATAGAATCATATTGTCATATTTAGCTATTTTAACAATAGCTGCAACTAAAATTGAAAAAATGTAATAAAAAAATAGAATTATTATTTTCAATGGTAAACAAGAGAAATGCCAAGACAAGCTGGAAAACTAGTGGCACAGGCAAAGGGTGTCGCAATATTTCACAAACCAATTTGCTTTTCCACACCTAAAATCTTCTGAGATTGAAGGAATACTGCTCAAGATATGTATATTGATAAATAAATAGCTTGCATATTGAACCTGACAAACATACAACTAAAAGTTAGTTAAGAATTGTGTTATGAGTTTTGGAGGACCTTTTTGTGAATCAGAGATAATGCATCTTAAAAAGTAACAACAAATGCTGCTAGTAATGTTATTTAACACCAGGCAAATTTATTTTGAAAGTACAGCTGTTAGTGGGAAAAAAGAAAAAGATCAGAGAAACAGAAATTCAAACATTCAAGGGGTGGAAAGCCAGGTTAATAGAATAAGAGAAGCTGTGATAAGAATCCACTGCTTGGCAAACGAGTCAAGATTCTAAAATTAATTCTCCCTAGAGTACCACAGGTTGCCTATACCTAACTTAGTTAGCTAATTAAGTCACTATAGGCACATCTGTTTGCAAATAAGAAATGTATGCCTTGAAATTATACTGTGGAAGAATCAACACCATGGAAGAAAATGGCAAATCAACACACAATGCCAAAACAGACAAGACAGTCTTGACTTGGCAGAGACACCTTGCTTTTTGATTCTTCTTACTGCAGCACCATGTATGTGAACATTGTTATCATACAAACTAAAGGGTACTTAATCACTCTGTTTATTGTAACAAGACTCTCTTTTAATCTCCTGTCCTAAGAAAGATCTCTGGTTCTGACAAGGAACAGTAAAGAAAATATCCCATCTCATCAACTTCCTCTGCTGTGAGTTCTGAAAAAAGATTAACCTTTGGGTCCAGGACTGAAGGTAACTCCCCTTTCTCTAGATAACCCACAGTCTCCCTGATTGCCTGCAAGAACCGGTCAGTCAGTTTACCATGTGACCAATCTGACTCTTTCTCACAGATGTGGAGAAGAATGTTTGTAAGGTGAGAGGCAGTGAGATGAGAGAGTGGCAGATTGTAACGACAAATGGCTTTTAGGATCTTCAGGCACAGGCATCGACATCCTGAATCTTGCTGATCCCTTCCTATTAATGCAGCAGTTTCAGCTCCACGTTGGCTAAGCCTCCACATATTTCCATAACGTGGCAGTCTGTGGGCTTTTGAAACTGCTGTACGATCTTCAAGTGATACCAAAGGCAAAAAGTCGATGAATAGCCTACGATCCTCTTCGTACTGTACTTCCAAGATAAGGCTTTCTGATGGAACCACTGGTCTAATTACATAGCCCAGAATACTACCAATGGCTGGCCAGTTGATAGATCCAGCCACTACTTTTTCAAATGTAGAAATTACAGCCTTAGGGCAAAGGTAACCACCTACAACACAGCGGTCCCAATAGCTAGTACCCCTTGGAAAATACTCCAAGTTCTCCCGGCGAATGAGACAAAACCCTGGCAGGTTGAGAATAGTCTCCTCCCCGGGGACACATGACCATAAATTAATATCCATAGAAAGTGGTACCATTAACTGAATGTGATCAGCTCTCACCACCTGCAGAAAAACATTAATGAAAAATGCATTACTAAAGGCAACTTATAAAAAACACTAAAGACCTGAAAGATTATTAGGGTGATGGCACACAAGGCATGCGACCCTAACTATTTTCATCAGTAAAGATCACTGGTGTCCTGACATTTAATTACTTTAACACTAAAACAAATCCAAAAAGCATCACCAAGAAATATTTTAGAAATTGTCATTTTTTGGGTCAGAATATCACACAACATTTTGGGACATCAGTGCTATTAATTAAGGACAAACCTTTGAGTGATAAGCTGCTACAATAAATAGGATAGTCCCTAAAAAAATTTCTTGGAGATATGGTTTGGATTTATTTCAGTACTGAAGTGATTGCAAGTGGCCTGGTATGAGAATCTTCCCTAACCTGCTCCCAACTAAGTTCTTGAGTGATCCTAGCAACCCATATGCTGAAAATAGATTACACAGTCACCATGGCTGCAATATTCTTCTTGAGAAACACTGGTTTAGACATAGAAGTGAACTAAATCAGTTTGTAGTTGGTCTTGTATTATACATGGTTTTGAAATCTATAAACTGCTATCTGCTACGATCTATGATCTAATGGTATTTTATTAGATTTTTATACGGGTGAGACCCCATTGCAAGAAATAAGTTTTTATAAAGAGGATAACATACTTTTTTTAAATTTATGAAGATATTAAAAGTCAATGAGGAGTTTTATGACCTGATGAAAGCAGGAAGCTTCAGGCCTATACAGGGCATGGAATTGCAATGTGACTTTTAATATCCTTATAAAATTACAAAAGAAGGTATAGTATCCAATATAATACAAAAGGCTGTTTTGGAAAACAAATGAAAACACATTGAAACCTGTTCCGATTGTTAAGCATTGTTACTAAACTAGACTACAGTCCCATGATGCCTTGACACAGCAGGAAATCAGTTGAAGATCAAAGGACCATTTGGTGCCGTTTGATTCTTTTGCTTTACTTACAAATATGTGCAGCATTGATACTATGTTTTAGAAAACAGGTGGGTTTACTGCCTATTTTTATGATGCAATGGAAAGTATTCAGTCACAGTATAAAATCAGTATTAGACAGTAACCCAATGCTTTTGTCACTGTAGGATATACAATTGTTTTATGTTGTGTAATAATGTTTCAGAACATAAAACAGTGAAATGCCTAAAAGTACCATGATGCAAAGTAGTTACAGTCATATGCAAAAGTTTGAGCACCCCTATTAATCTTAATCATTTTTAGTTCTAAATATTTGGGTGTTTGCAACAGCCATTTCAGTTTGATATATCTAATAACTGATGGACACAGTAATATTTCTGGACTGAAATGAGGTTTATTGTACTAACAGAAAATGTGCAATATGCATTAAATCAAAATGTGACAGGTGCAAAAGTATGGGTACCCTTATCATTTTATTGATTTGAACACTCCTAACTACTTTTTACTGACTTACTGAAGCACAAAATTGGTTTGGTAACCTCATTGAGCTTTGAACTCCATAGCCAGGTGTATCCAATCATGAGTAAAGGTATTTAAGGTGGCTAATTGCAAGTTGTTCTCCTTAATTGTTCTTCTGAAGAGTAGCATCATGGGCTCCTCAAAACAACTCTCAAATTATCTGAAAACAGATTGTTTAACATAGTTCTTCAGGGGAAGGATACAAAAAGTTGTCTCAGAGATTTAACCTGTCAGTTTCCAATGTGAG
>WMED01018541.1:0-12674 GCA_019650415.1 Pipa parva | reverse complement strand
CATAGTGGAGTCAAGTTCAAAACAGTAGAGAGGAGATTAAAATGTCTCTAGTAGCGAATCCTGTAAGGCTGCTGCTTGTAACCAGGTTCCCAGGTTCAAGACTTACACCAGCAGTCACCCGGATTATTGTTAAGTAGTTTAATCAGTTTAATTGCATTCTTCAGTAGCCCAACTGCTCATCAATTACATAGTGCATTGTTCAGAAGTTTAAAAACATCATCATAATTCACCTGCTGGCCAGTAGTTTTACCACTGGACATTGATCAATAGTCTTGTAAATGTCAACAGAAGTTCATCTGCCCATCAGCTATCTGTCACATTGTCCAGTAGTCTAATAAACTTCAACAGTAGTTCATACCCTTATCAGTTACTATGTGCATTGTTGAATAATGTAATTAAGTTCATCAGTAATTCATCTGCCCATGAGCCACCCTGCACATTGCTCAATAGTTTCATTAAGTTTATTAGTGGTCCAACTGTCTGTCAGTTACATATATATATATATATATATATATATATATATATATATATATATATATATATATATATATATTTATTTACTTTTATAGCTTTTTATCTATGCATAAACACAAATTAGCTCTTAAGGAAACCATGTGAACAATGGCATCACTGATAAAAACAAGACAAGATAAAAACCGAGGGATTTTGTTGTGCACATGTTCCCACCGCTTTGCCAGCCCACCAAGTAGCTATTGAGTAATCCCTCTATGTGTTCCAAACAGCACTAAAGCCCTGCTATGCTGCTAAGGTAACAAACATTCTAATTGTCTGTCAATTAAAACCACTTGAACTACATATTGCCAAAGTCATTGTGATAATTTGAGTGAGGTCCAGTGTGGACGCACATTCCACTCACTTCTTTTTTACATTTAGAGGGAGAACTATTTCAACAAGCCATTTGGAGCCACAAATAAACGATGGATTGAATTTATAGGTTCATTACTTGTACAATTAGGCTTGAATACTAATTGACTGTGGAATTATAGTTGAATGGAACGCTGCATAGGAGTAATTAGTTGTAATGTTATTTTTTTTTCCCTTCCCTTTGTGTAGATAATTCTGGATACTGAGGCCTGAACCAATTAGTTTTATTTTTGCTCCACCGTGGATAATTTATATTTCAACACTGATGTCAAGGTGACTCGCAACAATGCACATGATAGAACTCTATCAAGGATAGGAATTGGACATCCATTTAAAATATACAACAATTCTATGATTAAAACAGTCAAGGTGGCAAGGTTTACATACAATTAAATCATTTCTATAGCCATTGGCATATTTATTAATCTCAGATCATTCATTGTCACTGCATTTATTTTGTAATTAAAGAGCTACTAATAGTGTTTCCATTTTAAAAGGCTAGGATGCATTATATCTTTTATAAACTTGAGGGTATATTGACAAATATACGTGTGGATGTATATCAACATCAACAACCAATCAGGAATCGGATCGCGTAACTGAGGATAGAATTATATAACAAAGTAGTTGCTGGTGTCATTTTGCACCATTGTTTGTGAAGTTCTTCTTTATCTGCTCTTCTAAATGGTTTCTAACAATTATGATATTTTAATTCAAAAATTCCTTTTTTTTTTCTGGTGTTCAATCCAGACTAGAGACAGCCATCCCTGACCTCTGCTTTTGTTTGACCCCACTAATTCTTCCAATCCTGGGTTCCCCTCCTACTCCTCCACTAACCACCTCAGCACCACCAGTGGGTGGCTCTCACAGGGCTGTGATCTGGCGATCCCTTTATAGCAAAGGCCATACCTCCTTGCTGAGGTTTCTTTAGACTCCCTGGGTGGGTCGAGCACCAAACCCACTGTGGTGTCCTGAAAAACTCCAAGTTATCCTGACAACAAATGGATAAACAGAGAACAAGGCAATGTGCTCCCCAATTTTTTCCTGGGGAAGAAAAATCAGAAAATCCAAGAATTTTACTGTTGATGTATGCGTAAAAAGACTTTCAAAGTAAAATTAAAATGCGATGAAATGAGCCAAATGGTTTAAAACGAAGAAGCAATGCGATAAGAAAAAAATGTTTCATTCCTTGAATAATATTCCCCATCCTCGGCAGTATTGCAGGTCACTTACTACGGAGGGTTGGAGAAATGGATGGCTCCGATTCAGCAGTTATATTCCCAGATATGAATATAATATCATTTCCATTTTTTTCTTCCAGTATACATTGTGTTGACAGTAATGCAAGTTAATCGCTTATCAGAGGCACAGAGATATGGTGATTAAACCTGCTTTTTCATTCCCTCTCTGTGCTGAAATGTATCATTAGTTCATTAGCATTGCACAGCAAGAGAAGTCTGGGACATTCAGCACATAATGAGTTGCCTTGTTCCACTTTGTTTATTGAAGATCTGATCTCGGTGTAAGAGATACAGGCAGGTAGAGGATTCTCTTCCACAGAGTGGGATATAATACATTTCTCAAGGCTCTAAGATATCTACTAAATCAATCTGACATGAAATCAAAGGTTGGTTTATGTTCATTACTGTGGGTTTTTTTTTAAAGACCTTTAAGACTACCAGGTCCTTAAATAAGACAATAAAATATTGTATGCAAATTAGAGCGGGAAAGAATGAACCAAATTTTATGGTAATAAGTAGAGCGTCATTGAATTGCAACCCCCACTCCGTGCGCCTGTACCATGTTTAACAGCATGAGTAGAAAGATATCTCCCAGACACATTAGTGAGGGGGGGATACATGGTGGGACTGGAGGAGTGTAGGAATTGGACAGCAGAATGGAGATAGCGAAGGGGATTATGGGTATTTACATGGTATGGAGGTTTCCTGCATTACCCTAAAGAAGAGAGTGCAACTCCATGTTTTTCCCAGCATGCAGTTTATTCGTTTCTTGGATTCCATATGTGAGATTATCTACTGGAAGTAACATAGTAATGTGTTTTCATGTGGAGGCCCTGGCTCCCCAGTTTAACATGGTAGGCTTTTAGGCAATGTCTGCCATAGATTGTTTACCTTTCATGTGTGTTTCTTATTACCCTCCCCTTTTAAATTGCTTTTAGGCAACCCACAAAACGATTTCTCATGTCAGAACAAAAACCAGTACATCCAATTTAGTGACCAAACTCACCTATAAACATATAAATAACAATATATATTACCCATGTAAAATATGTTTAGAGCTGGGTTTACTGTTATTATTCTAACAGGATAAAGGAAACCGTTCCACTCTCATCAAATAATCCATGTAATGATTATAAAGACAGAAGAATCGTAATCATAGAAGAGGCCGTACAAGTGCAGACTCTATGGTGCTCATTGTAATCTCGGCCTTGTAATAAGTATCACTTACACAATGGCCAGACATTTTCACATACACAGATATTTCTTGTTTTCAGTTTTGTCTCTCCTTGATACAGGCCACGGAGTGTTAGAAAAATGCTGAGATTTTTATTTATTTTTTTTAGACGATCAAATGCAGTCACCGGTCAGAGGAAGCAGACGTTGCTTATTAATTTGGTGAAATTGTTCCTGAGATCCTTGTGACCCAAGCGCAGTGTTTGTTGGTTGGGGAATAAAGCATTTTCTCGAGACCCATCTCTTCTCAAAGCTGGGCAATCCTCCATATATAAACAATTTGTTCTTCTCTTTAGAGATCTATTATCTAACATGCTGGTAGGAACAATAAATCAGACTGAAAGGGGGCAAGTTTTAAGTTTATTAAAAAGACATTTTGTAAAAGGAAAAGAGTGGAAAGTGGAAATTGAGTATTTTTTTCTGTAGTTGAAGCACAACAATGTTTTCATTCACAGAGTCTAGGGCTGGGAGAGAAGAATATTACTCCTAGAAGACTTTAAATGAAAATTGCCACCCCCCAGAACCAGGACCAGAACCAGAACCAGAACTTTATCACCAATAATGTAGGAAGTAACTGTGTGTAAAGGTTTCCTCCGACAAGCTGTCGTATATATCGCTATGTACACGCTCATTAACTCTGGTTGTAGAAGATGATTCCCACTGAATAAAGACTTATGCCTGTGCACTGGTTATCGATCTGAGTCTCCGAGTGCTTTAGTATTGCTTCTAGGATGCATTTGGCAGATGAAGTGGGGATTAGCACACCTGGTTACCCAGTGTGTAGCTTGACTCCACTAATAAGTATTAAAATGTAAATACCCAGGTCCAGTCAGGTAATCTAGTGCCATTCTCAGTGCTAATGTCTCTACAAACTTTTGAAGGATCACTCACTATGGTATAATTCAGATTGCACCATTTTACCTTTCATATGTTCCCAAAACCTCTCAGTGCTTCTAATATCCTTATAATGTACAGTAGGGAGTACATTATCTCTTATAATACATGAGCGCTACTCAGAGTTCCTGTATAACTCAGCCTTGTACCTTTATATGTCCCAGAACCCCTCAGTGCTTCTAATATCCTTATAATGTACAGTAGGGAGTACATTATCTCTTATAATACATGAGTGGTACTCAGTATAACACAGCCTTGTACCTTTATATGTCCCAGAACCCCTCAGTGTTTCTAATATCCTTATAATGTACAGTAGGGAGTACATTATCCCTTATAATGTACAGTATGGATACATTATCCCTTGTAATGTACAGTAGGGGGTTTGTTATACATAAAAGTAGTAGTGAAGTTAATGGATAATCGGGCCTGCATCTGAATTAGACAGGGAATACTATGCTGTAGTTAATGAAAGTGTGAATAACAGTGATCTGTAGGTATAAATGATATAGAGGTATACAGTACATTATAATTTAACACACGAGTGACTGAAATATCCAAACAGTCCAACCATTGTGCATCACCCATATTTTACTTTTAAAGTGTTTTGTGTCTAATTTAGAACCTGATGCCTTTTTTTTTTTTTTTACATTTTAGATGAATAAAATCTTAACGTTTCGATGAACAACTCCACGAAAACATAAATATTGAGTTTTGCGCATTTCCCCATGGAGACTTGTAAATGATCCCTTGTGGTGACAAGCGTCCCACGGGTTAAGGGGGCAGAGAAAAAAGTGCAGAATTGGCAATGGGCGTAATTCGCTCATTTTATTTATTTATTTACCCGTTATAATATTTCTGCAAACTATTTCACAACTAAGAAACACTTAGAATTTCACACGGACTTTTCAAACACGATGATTCATTTCACTTATTTCTATCGTCAATTAAATTCATTGCTGTTATATTGTAATCGAACATGATTCATAACAATCCCCCCCCCCAGCAAGTTGTGTAGTGAAAAAACAGCAATATTACACTCCCTCCTCCAACCTTTATCTCTCAGTGCCTTCATTAGTACATCTATTCCTCGTGAAAACTTTTAAGCAAACGCAAAAGTGGGAGAATTATTAATCATTTGTGCTATGAAACAAGTCATCAAAAAATGAACCATATGTCATTAGATCACTGAAACAAGCGCAAGGAAGCCCCCCTCCCACAACAAAGTAACAGGAGTGAAATTAACAATGTTGTTTCAGTAAAATGGATGCAGGAGTATTAAATGAAATGTTCTCCAACAGATTCACGTTAATTAATGGCCTTCCTTAATTAGATTATCATGAAAAGTCATGGAATAATGGTTGTTTTATCAAACAATATCATTTAAATAAAGCATCTCTCAGAGACTAGAGAAGAAAAATCACACAGGCATTATTTATTGACAGAATCTGAGATGACTAATTAGGACATATTTATTTATTTATTTATTTTTTGTATTTTTACTTTTAATGTTTTTTCCCATAGTCCCTTAAACGCTAACGATAACATAAAAGGAACGTGATGGAAATTATGAAGATGGTTAAGCGTCATACTGAAAGTGCTGATTGGGGAATCCTACCATTGTTACCTCTTGTTACCTATTGGGACTTAGAGACCACCGGGCAGTGTAAAGTGTATCTTGATTGTTGCTAGTTGCTTACTATTGTTACTGAAGAGTTGGTTTGGAAGTAAAACAACACTCATTCCTTACTATTATAACTTGGTAACAGGGATACTGGGCACTTGGTATGGTAATTTTGCTAATTGCCTATTTTTCTATCTAGAGACTTGATTCTGTAACTAGGATACTGGGCACTTGACATTGTAACTGGGTTCTTGCAATTAGAACTGGAGAATTGGTTTCGTAACTAGACTACTGGTATTCTAAGTTCTTGCAGGTGGCTTATTATTATAGCTGGAGACTTGGAGCCTCATTAACTATGGTGCAAATAGTTACATAGAGCTAGGAATTTGCATCTATTCTCTACTTTCCTATCTTCCTTTATTGGGCAAACTCTGCAAACATCAGGAAATCAGCTAGCTATTCTAACTGCGGATGTCAACCTCTTCCTGGAACGGGTCAGAGGCATCCACGGAGTGGATCGTGTTGGTAGGGTGGCGCCTCTGGCAGGAATTGAACTGAAAGCCCGCTGCACTCCAGGTGGCTATTTTACCATCATTGAGCTTTAGCTTATAACCCTATGTGTGTTGATCTATCACTACACACTCCTTGCTATTTCCCTGGTACCTTGGTTTAGTTGTTCCACGCTCTTGTTGGGTTGCTCCAGTGCCCTAGTGTTTCTGCAGCAGAAACTCCAGGCCCCCCAAAGGGCTTTGGTGAATACTAGAGTTTTGGGCTTTCCATCCCATCTTGTTGTAACACTGGTTCCCCCTTGGGTCCAGTTTCTGGTAGTAACATTACAGCAAAGTGGTGAATACATGACCAATTCAGGCAACTATGCTAGTTGTGATCTTATGGAGCTCTTTGCATCAATTTGCATTTGTGTGTGTGCACAGGTAATTCTACTATTCAGTTAGTGGAGGAGTGGGTGCAAAGGTGCAAATGCAACTAGAGGAACTGCTTTAAATTCACCTGTTTCACTTTGAGACTTCAGACTGGTGAATTGGGGGGTTGATGACAGGGCTCCAGTGTTATGTAAGGTGACTATTCATTCAATAGTGACAATGGCGACTGTGACTAAATGACAACATGAGCTAGGGACAAGGTGACATAGAAATAGAATATACACAGAATACAGTTAGTGGGATATGGTGACACTGACGTCACTGCCCTTCACTTGTCTAATTCCCCTCACTCCGCATGACTTCTCATCCTACTTCTATCCGCCTGACTACACCACACTACACATGACTTCTCATCCTACTTCTATCCGACTGACTACACCACACTGCGCATGACTTCTCATCCTACTTCTATCCGCCTGACTATGCCACACTACACATATGACAGGCCACTGTCCACCTGTTGGACAAGTTTACTCCATTTAGTAAATAAGCAAAAGTGAATTTGTGATTATTTTGTTGATGCGACTGGAATTGTAGTTGTCAGGATAATTTGAAATTTGCCAGACACCACAGTGGATTTAGCGCTGGCCCCACCCAAGGCGCGGAGTCTAAGGGATTCCCGGTCTTCACCTTTAAACCCCTGCAAAGGGGTACTGGGCTTTGCCGCAAGGGAATCCCCAGGTCGCGGCCCCTGGGAGACTCACCCACTGGTGGTGCTGTAGTGGAGTAGGAACAACAGGAAAAGCAAGACTCCAGAATCAGGACTCGGTACAGGCTCAGGACACAGGAAACAAGACCCATAATCAGGCAATGAGACAGCCTGCAGAGCATTTATAGGCAGAGCCTAATGGGAATTGGCTGGCAACAAGCTACCAGATGGGAGCAAATGAATCCAGTAATGTAAGGCACCTGCACAGGAGCGAG
The DNA here is from genome assembly GCA_019650415.1 of Pipa parva. Taxonomy (NCBI): domain Eukaryota; kingdom Metazoa; phylum Chordata; class Amphibia; order Anura; family Pipidae; genus Pipa; species Pipa parva. The sequence continues at coordinate 4,935 of WMED01018541.1, read as the reverse complement.
CTGGACTGGAAGCAGACACTAGTAAACAAAAGGGATCATAACCTACAAGTGGCTCTGTGACATGGAGGAAAGGTCACCACCTGCAAACAGACCATCCAGGGTTCAAATCCTGGCACCGGAGCAACTTCTGTGTTACAGTAGTGAAGTGAATTCACACTTTAGTCAATGAATTCAAACAGGTGAATTTGAAATATAGTCAGTGAGGCTCTTGGTCTTGTAACTGGATGACTGGGAACTTGTCATTGTAACTGAGTTCTTGCTTTCACTTTGTAAAAGTGCGCTAATGAAATGACTCATAATCTAATACATTTGAATATATATTTTTTTAAACTGGTTGAGTTGTTCACGTCATCTCCAGATAAAACAGACACACAAACAGCTACATTACCTTCTCTCATTCACTAACGGACTGTCAAGAACATAAAATCAATAAGTGAAAGCTGCCTAAGCATGGAGATATTTGCTCAGGAGCTGAAAAGTCATGTTTGTGTTGATGCAGACACTGGCCCAGGCTTATTTTGACCTGATTAATCAGCTTGTTCTAGTTATATTGATATGTGACGGGGGAAGTGAAGGTTCGTGGCTTGTTTAAATTAACAGGAATATAAAAATCTAAAATCCAAACGTCTGTCGTGTTTCTCAATGTATCAATGGTATTTGTAGAACAAATGCAACCTTCTCCAATCTTATCAATATCAACAGTGTGATTAACTTTACAGCAATGTCCTACATAACCAACAGCTTCAACTAATCAATCACAAACAATCCCAAGATAACAAATTAAATATTATAGAAAAATGCATGAGACAACCTTAATATAATAATACAGGTAAAGGATAAAGCAGCTCTTATTACTCTTCTGTCTGCGTATGTAAGTCTTCCTCCCATTTAGATTGTCAGCTCTACGGGGCAGGGACCTCCAACCTCTTGTGTCAAGTGAAGTATCCTTATGATATTATACTTGTATTGTTTAATGCACTTTTCCCATGTCTGTATTAAATTTGTACTGCTGAATAGTACAGCGCTGTGTAAATTTGTGGCACTTTATAAATAAAATAATACATACATACATTATACATACATACATCATGCCATCTTCTAAAAGGAACACTAAACCCCCATGATGTTCAATGAATATAATGTATGTATATGAACACTGATGTTAAAACCTGAAGTGTTGTAAACTTCATTGATTTATATTGATAGTACAGTAAAGTACAAAGTACTATTTATAACTCTTTTAGAAACAATTCCACTTTACAGAGGCAAGTCCAGTCCCTTGTAGCACGCCAGGTACATTTTCTCACATCTGATTGGACATTGGACACAGATGATTCTAATCAGCACTGTTGGGACTGTAATTTGGAAGGAGTATAGTTAAAAGGGGCTTGGGAGAATGTACGCAACACTCATAAATTATTTTGGTAACAAATATGGAAAAATGCAGCATAAACATATAATATATACATATGTAATCAGAGGGTTTAGTGCTCCTTTAAAATTTTTTTTCTTTTGTAGTTTTAAAGCCACTCTCAGGGTTTGGGAGTGCATTACACATTGGCACCTCTGAAAGGGCGTTCATGGGAGAAATACAAGGTGTAGGTGTTTTCATAACCATCTAGAACTGTGATCATTCGTAAGTCATTAATATCCAGGCAACAGTGATTTATTTGAATAGTAATGAGTCTGTTGCTTAAAAGAACGATACTTAGTTTTATGTGACACTTTTTTTTGGGGCAAAAAAAAATGTTAGGTGACAAATTTCTCCATGTACGTCTTATATAAAGTAATCGTTAAAAAAATAATGAACACTTGCGCTATGGATGTAGTTAATAACTACTCCAACCTTGGTTCTGTGACTTCACAAACCTTGTTATACTGAGCTCGTATCCTTGCAACGGAATGGGATTGGCAGATCTGTAATTACATGAGGATCCATCCTTAGAAGGTTCTAATACTGATAAAAAGTTTGGAAATCTGTTAAGTGCAACTCTCCACCTTCTTTGCATTTTTCTGATATATAAAGTAAGCCACTTCCCCTTCAACCCCCAAGAAAGAGAAGTCACAGTGGTTTTAGCCCACCCAAATGAGTCTCCATCTTAAAGTGTTACTGGTCAAGCGAGAACAAAAACTGTAAACAAGAAATCAACGTCCCGAACAAAGACGTTAATTTAAAAATAAATCTCCAAACTGTGTAGGAATACAATTAGTTACCCCATGAATACGGTTTGCAATTATTTTTTTTTTTGTTCGATTGATTCACCTTGCAGGGTTGACCTTGAGATGGAGGGTTCCCTTAGCAACCACTTAGTTAGCCAAATGGTTTGTCCATCTTTCCCAGTGGAATATGATTGTAAAGTGATTTTCTGGTCAAAAACTGTCAACGCTCATATAAGGATATTTTCCTTAAACCAGGATTGAAGTAACCATAAAGGAAAACTAAAGGCTTGTTCATTCCAGGGGTGATTCTTAAGAAAGGAGATACTAACTGATCAGCATTGTATGATCCAGAACTGACCCCTCCTCTGTATAATGATCCAAAACTGACCCCTCCTCTGTATAATGTTCCAGAACTGACCCCTCCTCTGTATAATGATCCAGAACTGACCCCTCCTCTGTATAATGTTCCAGAACTGACCCCTCCTCTGTATAATGTTCCAGAACTGACCCCTCCTCTGTATAACGTTCCAATGTCTTTTCCTGTTGTCAAGCGCCGCAATTCACTTCCCTTCCTGTTGGATCTTTATCCCTCCCGAGACACACATTAACAGAAAGTGAAGAGGATCTCAGTGCTTGCCCAGAGAAAAAGATACCGGCATATTATAAATAACAGGAGCGTAAAATTCTTACCAGGAAGTATTTAACCCACTTTAGAATCACCCCTGGAATGAACGAACGTTTACTTTTCCTTTAATATCATGTACAAACTTTTTCACATCGACTTTCTGGTCAGGAGTATCAGGGCAAATTAAGCGTGAGGGTCTCACCTAACGCCTAAAGTAGCAGAATTATATTTAAGCAATTGAAAATATGAAAAAATGGTAATAAATTAGGAATATGCTTGTTTTATGATAAAAAAAAAAGCTGAAATAAAACTATGGCATGCACTTCTCCTTTAATTTGTAATACATATTGTATTTGGGTAATAATCACCTTATTCTATATTTTTATTTTTTTTTAACCAAGTTAAAATATCTAGCGTTTATTGCAGTGAGAGGAATCCATTTCATCTGTAACATTGCCCTAGAGCTGATGGTTTTTCACAGCACAAACAATTTTTGTCATTGTTAAAGTGGCCTGTAATGTTGGGTCAGTGTTGGAAATTTCACACATTCCCCAGAGTGCAATTCACTTCATATTCCAGGAGTGCATTTTTTCCCAACCTTGGCTCAAGCAATTGAGTTTCCTCTCCATCATGGCGCTCTCATTACACAAAATCTAATTTCCTTCAAAAATCCAAGTCAACCCCACTGCAGAAATGTGTATTTACTACGGCTACCGGCGGGTTTATAAATAATTCGGGAATATTGTTGACTTCATATGGCAAAAGAGAAAATAATGTGATTTAAAGGGTATATAATGTATTTATATACCCCTCATTCATAGCAAGCGGGAATGAGGGTCTTTTTCATTAACCATTTCTTAAATTAGACAGAGAAGGGGGGGGGGGGAATTAAAGGCAACAAAATTATTTTATTTCAATATTTGTTACTGAAACACCTTTTATTAAAATAATATTGCTATTATTATTGCTATTTAGTTAATCCTCTTATAATCTAAACCTCTTAACACTATCATAGAAAAAGTAAAGTTACAGTTCGTGCCTTTTAACAATAGATACTGAACAGTACATTAGATTATTGCTTAAAAAGAGATTCACATTCATTCTGGAAAAGTTATAGCACTTTCTGTGCATAACATAGGGAATGTTTTACCTGTTCCCTTTTCATTGACAGAGAAGGTTTGGAAATGACTGGGATTCACATTATCATAAGAAAGATATAAAACATATTAAGTCAGGGGTTCTCCACCTGTGGGTCGCGACCCCGGCAGGGGGTCGCGCGGCCATCCCACGGGGTTTCGAGAACCGCTGCGGCACCCGGAAGCGGCCGCAGGAACCTCTTTATATCACAACCTTAAAGAAGAGGGCTAAAAAATAACAGCTATTTTGTTAATAATATTATAATGCTACTTAATGCATTTTCCCCATACATCTAAAAATTAATGGGGTGTTTTCACTGCCAGGTTTGGACTGAGGCATCTTGGGTCCACCAGAGATATTGATTGCTATAGTCCAATCAAAAACTGCAATGTCATTTAGCACTCCAGATTTAGCATAATTAATAATATATCAGTTTCACAGACCCTAATTGGCTAGGAACTGAACTCCACAGTATTTATGGTATCACTCCTAGGGAACCAATTAGACCTTAACTGATCCTGTTTGCAGATCATTAATCTTAGGGGGCTTATTTATTACAAGGCGAATTCGTCTAGAGTAGTTATTTTGAGTCTGTTCACTACAATCAGGAAGATGCAAATTCACATCTCCTTATTATGAAGCAGCGGATAGACTTATCGAACAAATGGACAGCGCCGAATGCTGTCAGATACGTAGTGCGGCATAGTCATTTGGACAATAGTGGAATGTAGATTGATGCAAAGTGAGGCATATTCCCCTAGTGAAGGGCAGTGACATCATCCTCATAATATCCCACTAAATCAGGGGTCTCAAACTCAATTTACCCGGGTGCCGCTGGAGGTAGAGTCTGGGTGAGGCTGGGCCACATCAGGTTTTCCACAAGAAAACAACAGATTAAAAACAATACATGGCCCTGTGGGGCAATCAACGGCTTTGTGGGGAAATATGCAGCACTGCTGGGGAAATTAGCACCTTTGTGGGGAAATACGCAGGTCAGAGGGGCAATGTGCGGC
>WMED01018540.1:0-12674 GCA_019650415.1 Pipa parva | reverse complement strand
CGGCAGCCATGAATCGTGATACGAATCGAATCGTTGTTAAAATGAATAGTTACACCCCTATTGGATAGTAAACTGTCCCAGTGCGATGTGACTGTAGAAGGCTCATGTTGGAGAAACCCCAGATACTGGCCACTCCTCTGGGATGTAGGGGGAGCAGAGAGAGTGGGATATAAGAGACCCTGTACAGCTAAACAATTCCGGGGTGAGGATCCCCTTGAGCCAGGTAAAGAAATACTGAAATACTATATTTCGAAGTATAAGAATGACTGTTTGATTTTCCGTTCAATAAAGAAGAGGAAGTTACTTGCAGGAATATTCTGGAATGGACAATGCTTTATTGCCTAAGGTTTCAGAAGTCCTGAGGTGGAGGAACAAATCTAAGTAAGTGTCTTTTTGTGAAAAGGAGTACACATCCATTCATTTACTTTACACTAACCGGGCAAAGGGAGGAGGGGAAAAGAAGGTCAGGAGGCCACGACTCAAGCCTTAAAGATTACATCCCCTCGCCCCGGCCCCCAGTTACAGTCTGATTGGAGGAAAAGCAATTTAAGCTTCCCCCAAAGCACTTTTAGAAGATCCTTGCATTTCAAGAAATAGAAGTTTTTTTAATTCACCAATTAGATCCCACTTCTGAATGGTCACTATGGGACACTGGAACAACTATTATACTACATAAAACTCCATATGTATAAATGTCGAATGTTGTGCGATTTTTCCATGTTTTCTGTCCAAAAATGTGTAATTAAAATGAATGGTTAACAGAAAGATTTTATAAGACATAAGGGATTATATGGATAAAGTTTGGGGGGAAAAGGACATTAGGAGGTTAACCTTCACAAAACCATTCCCATGTTAGTCTGTAAGAAGGATAGAAAACCGTTGATTAGGCCATGTGCCAATTCAGTCTAGCAAAGGAAAAATCCCTTCCCAATCCTATTGTCTCCAACCATATTACTTCCTGGATCACTCATCATTTACTTTAATAAACATATCTACAAATGCCTTTCCTTGTATATAAAAAAAAAAAAAAAAAAAAAAAAAGTAGAAATTAAAATGCATCCTACCAAATTTAAACCCATGCAATCACTCATCACAGGGAAAGAAATCCTCCCGGTGGTGACAATGTCTCCTTTCTTTCCAGATTCTGAATATGTCTGCATCAGCGCGATGCTATTAGTATTTGTAACCACTGTAGACCGCTACATCCGATTTGCTTGGTGTAAACCCAAGGGACTTCAGCAAATTCTGTCCATCTTAATGCAAAAACTCCTACAACAAAATGACGAAGGCTTGTAGTGTTTTCAGTAACCCTAATGAACGGTCCAAGTGTTTGGAAATCACGCGCGGCTTCAATTACAACATCTGACATTCAGTTAATAAGAAACCTCATTTAGTCTGAGGCCTAAAGTGCAGACGGTTGAAGAGGGAGGCTGGAAGTAGTAATTTGCAACGAGTACACTAGTTCTTTTCTAACATCTTGTTGCAGTGGATCCGTAAATGTCCTCATAGCGGAGATGCATTACTGCTACACAGTGAGGCCTCCTAATAACAAGAGCATCACCTTTATTTTATAGTGCTGGAAGCTAATGATAAACCAAATGCTGTATGAAGAGTAGGGTCAACACACCTTAAGGTTGCTTTGATATCTCAGAGCCGCAGTTCTTGGTATATGGCGCAATTTAAAAAGTAAAAAAAGAATTCCATTCATGATGCATTCATCTTTACAATGGACTGGGCACCAGCTAGAGAATGTTTAACAATAATGGAAGTTTAATCATTCTGAAATAAATCATTACACTGGCAACGTTGTAGCTACAGCCCACATTTCAAACACACCTACTCATGTCCACAGGCAGTAGCAACCAAGGTCTCAACTTATTACTTACTCTAGGTCAGTGTAACTTAAATTAAATCATGGCATTGAGAATGAACCATGCATTCATATATTTGATCAATTGCTTACATTCAGTTCTTGCAGCTGTAGCTTTGTTGAATGAAATCTATTCAACACCAGTCAACATTCAGTCAACATTTCCATTTGTGTCCCTTTAAATGTCTATGTTAAGAACAGCATATAAGCAAATCCAGCCGATTAATGTTCTAATACTGTCAATTTCCTCCAATATAGGTAGGAGTGTCCTTACACAATATGTTGTGAGTTTTCATTTTTACTTTCTAATGTCCTTGTGATGAGATTACATTGAAAAATTAACAGTTTAAAATACAATTTAAAAGCCCGGTACTAAATATGAAACTTTTGTTATATTTTCCATGCGCTAAACCTCCCTTTCCATAACCTATACAATCCATGGGATTCTATGGGAGGGGTAGGGGGATATTTATAGAGGTCTCTGATGAATTATAGCAGTGATGGCGAACCAAGGGCACGCAGAGCCCTCTCTGTTGGCACGCGAGCCGTCGCCAAGGCTGCCTTCAGTGCAGGCCACAGACCCAATTCGACAGTTTTCAGACCAGATCCGTGACCTGCACTGAAGGAGCGCTCGCTCACAGGGGAGCTCTCCTTACCAGACACAGGTGTGATGACATCACTCATCAGCGCCGGCACTTCAAGGGACGGCACTGGTGAGTGATGTCACCTTTTCAGGTGAAAGGTTCGCCACCACTGAGTTATAGGATTAAAAACAAATTTAAGATTTAAAATGCTAATAAAGCCTTTTTAAAATAGGCATTAACGTCTGTTTCCCCAGCGCTAAGTCGTCAAAAAAAACCTTTTTGACTTTTATTAACATTTGACTGTTGTTGCACTGGTCATAACATATGCAGTTCTGACTGAAATAAATACTTCTTTTATTAAGATTTTAGCCAAATATGGTAAAACCAAAGTTAAAATGGCGGGAAGCAGTATATTTTAAAGGAACAGCAGCAAAACATTTGTTTTTCAGAATTGTTTATTCAGGATTTCCGATTAAGCGTCGGAAGGACTGTAGATCTTCACCCCAGATTTTAAAGTAAAATACCATCTACGCATCTGTCGCAGCTGAAGTGCCAGGCAGAAATCCATGAATAAACCTGTATGGAAGTCTACCAGACCTTATTAGTCCTGTTATTAAATAATAATTCTTTTTTAGGAATCAGAAAAAAAAACCTCTCTCTCTCTCTCTCGTCACACAGCAATCTGACCTCTTGTGCCTCTTCCTACTTAATCCCATGTTACATTGTGACTATCGCTTTCAGAATGTAGTTTTTAAAATGATTGTTCTGTCCTGAGCCAAGTAAGGAACCAGAGATGTAATGATCTTAAAGAAAGCCAGGGGAATTCCTAGCGGCCTGAAACTTTTCCATTGTAATTTAGTAAAGAAACAGGCTGGGTGTGCACAGCTACACCCTGTGTCTGCTAATCAAACTCACCAGACAGCTCAGCCATGTTAAAACGCACTTCATTAATCCCTCGCTCTTTGTTACGCTACAGAGAGCGGAGCCTTACAACCAACGTGCTCTGCTATATTACCGACATGCACTTATTCCTGCGGCCGTGCAGTGTAAAATTGGATTTCACCAGCTTTCAGGATAGGAGGATGGTGTGATCTGCACGTAACTTCAAGCTTTATTACAATGGAATGGATCTATCAACATCTATGTACATAGACGGAAGCAGACATAATGATTAAGTTACTATAGCCATGGTCAACCTCACCCGATAACAAAAAAAAAGATCTCTGTGGATAAATCACTAATGGCCTTACAGTAAATGAATAAACATGAAATCAATCCTCCTATTGAATGTTGCTGGTTATATACAAGTACTGCAAAAATTTTTAAATAGCTTTACTTAAAAGGAAGAGTCCAGCCTTAAACCGTTACTTGTATATCTAACTGCCACTTTAAAATACAGTAATTTTGAGATATAAACGAGTGATTCATTTTTAGCGGCCTTTAATTTACAGCCATTTTATTACCGAAGCCCCTCCCTCTCTCTCACCTACTTCCTCTAGGGCTGATCAGTGTGGAATCTCATGCCCCTGACTTGATCCACAGATTTCAGAATTCTGGGAGGAAAACCAAAACGAATCATAAAGGAGCAGGTGGGCGGTAACTCAGTCAGGTTAAAGACCTGCAAGATTCTGATTGGTTTTTCAGAATTCTGATGCCTGTCAGTCAAGTTCCAGACTCAATGACTCCAAACTGAGCTGCTGAAGGGAAAGTAGGGGGAGATACTTTGCTTTTCACATTTACTGGAACATTCCCAGTATGGTGGAATCCATGATGTTTGCACAATTTAGGATTATGCATTCAACAGAGTAACTATGTTGATTGTCACAGCTTTGGCGGAAAATGTTATGGCACGAACATGACTGATTTCATAGGGGAATTAAGGTTGCCCCGTTTTTGTGACCTGTAGCTTACAGCTTTGGTCATCACTGTGGACAATGGGAGACTCGAGTTTATATATGGGTTGTTCATCGTGCCAGTTGCTAAGGCGCAACTGCTGGCAAATTGTTTTTCATTACATATACGGTTATGCATTAATAATAATAACAGCTGTGGCCAATTGTTCTACCGAATTAAGCGCGTCTGTTATTCATTAAAAGTAAAGATTAAGGTGGGCGTACAGAAGCCTGGTCTGGCCTTTAGCTGCCATGTTAATTTAAGGAGTAATATGAACAGTAAGGGTAAAAGAAGTTTAGCACACATTTAAAAATAACAAGAAAAAAAGCAATTTAGATTAAAAAAGAAAAAAATTCTGGTTGGTGGCATGGGTTATTGAACATATGCACTTTTGCAATTATATTAATGAGACCCTCTGTACTGGCAGCATTAGAGAAGCTAGCACAGAAATAACTCTCAACTCACTTGAGCTTTATGGAGCATTTCATCATTCTGCCTAATCCTGATGGATTAGACTCATTCTCGCTTGCCAGAGTCATGTGCCTTTTGTGATACACAAGCGCATACTTCCCTAGCGATTCGCTCTGCATATTGCATCTTCAGTCTAATCATTTAACCACCAATGACGACATGAGATCATCTTAAAAGTACTAGTGGAGCTGCAGAGGTTCTGGACAACAACTTCAGGCAATATTTTGTGAATTAACGCTAAAGATGCTCAACTTGACACCCGCACAGAAATACCTCTTTAGAAAATCTACATCCCAAGCCATGTTTTTCATTAGATTATCTGGAACATAACCCCATCTAACGCCACAGAAAATTAATTTTACCAGGTCTTTGTCGCTGTCCTTGGTGAACATCCTCTCCTTTGCTTCATCATTCTTGGTCCAGCTGTAAGAGACCAAGTAGTTGATGACCGGAGGGTGGTAGATAGTCTCAGGTTGATTCCAAGTCACCAGCAGGGCAGTTTTGTTAACGGGATGAACCTTCATATTTACTGGCGGCGTGCTACAAACTAAAAAATAAAAATAATAAGCGTTTTAGTTTTCTTTTGGTAGAGGAAGAGTCGGATGAAATTAGGACAAGGCTGTAATAAATCATTAACATGCAAGATGTTTAGGACAAGGGTTCTTTTCTACTTCTTGCTTATCAAAGAATTCCATCCATGTGTTGCATATTTCATTATTGGTTTTAATTAACTAATTCAGTTGCTCGTTCATCCATGAAATATTAAATCAGGAAAAACACAGGGAGAGATCTGGAAACGTTGTTCTCTCGTTTTTAAATTAACATTTATTCTATTTGCAGCGAAATGAAAACAAAAAAAAAAAAAAAACAAAACAAGGGTCTAAGCATTATCAGTCAGATGATATTTAATTCCGCATGAATTGCGCCACGTGCCGCGTCATTAGTAAAAGTAATACATATCTAGAATATTATTGTATTAAGCCAAAGTAAATGAACTTCTAATTCTGGTTTATTTTGCTGAAAAAATTCTAATCAGCAAATCTTAACAACTCAAAGAACCATTCAAAGAAAAAGTTCATTAAAGCAACAGAAAACACCTCTTCTTTTTCCCCAGAAAAAGAATCAAAAGTAATGAAAGTCAACAAACTATTGAAATGACCTCACTCTTTTTTTTCCTATTTTGCAAGAATCGCTGCTGATGAGAATACGGTACTTTTGGAAATATTCTCATTTCTGTAAGTAAACAAAAGCTCCATGATAAACAGGAATATATTGGTAACTTCTACGTTTGTATTCAATATAAGCCCTGCCCAACCTCTTTTTAAATAAGTCCCCTTCCAAATTAGGGGGGTTATTGACTAAAGTGAGAATTCAACTGTCGGAGTGAATTCTCATCACTTCTGGTGCCTGATTCTCTGCTGCAGTGGCGGGGGGCGCACGGCCATCTCACGGGGGTCGAGAATCGATGCGGCACTCTGAAGCGCCCACAGGACCCTTCTTACCCTAAGGGGTGACATCGGCTGAAAACATCACCAAGTGATGCATGTATGCGATGCGTGGTGACGTCAACACCGGGGGTTGCAGCATATAAAATGTTGAGAACCACTGCTCTACTGCTTATTCACTAATCAGCGGATTCCCATATCGCTACCATGATAATATTCCCATAGGAAATCTGCAACCGCGACAATAATCCCATATTGAAGTGGCGACCACAATAGTAGCAGTCTATTGTGTAGTGTGCGATGGTCGTTAGCTGGCAAATTCACTACATTGTGGGTTTGCTGAAAACCCAGATATCGGGAAGTGGCGAATTCACATCTTTACGCAACAATTCACACGTTAGTCAATAACTCCCTCAACCTTTTAAAGTATTCGAAACACCCTCTCACCTTGCAGACCACACATGCTTTTGTTCCACTTTGATAATGTGTATGACCCCCATTAGGATGTTTGATATCGAACATTCACCATGGAGAAAAGAAAAAGCATGTGGTGCAGGACGGTTTGTAGCTCTTTACCCAACATGCACTTCACTAGAAATAAAAGTAGGTGTGGTCTGCTTTAGCAATGACATCAGGTAAAGAGTTGAGTGACAAGGGAACTGGGTGGGGGCTGGCTGCTGAAATAGAACCAATGCAGAGTAGAGGATGAAGCGAATACGCAGTTTTTTTTAATGTCGATAGTTATCTACTAAGTCGAGAAACTGTTGGCAGATCTTAATTAGATATTAAACTCACAATATACTTTCATAACCAAGAGTTTATCAGTTATTTATGACCAGTTGCACAGTATATAAACTGTGTATTAATATAGTTACCATTCCAATAACCGAAATCCTCCTAAGCCCCCAACTGGGTCTGGGACTCAGCAGAGGGTGGGGCCTAATCAGGGTAGAGGCTGCCTCCAAACTCTCTCTCTCTTACTGTGGCAAAGCTATAATGGCACAGGGGTACGTCAGATAAATGGAATTCATGGTTTTTAGGCTCGGTTCACACTAGCGCATGATGACAATGACAACATAAAAGGTCAGCTATAACTGCTTGTGCAAATTAATCAGTTAAAACCGCTTCTACAAGTTAACCACATAGATTTGCCTAAAGGACATAGGGGGAAGAGAGTAAATAAAATGCAATGACCATTATAACAGCGCTGCTGCCTTATAGTTAAGAGTAAAGGTTTAGTTCTAACAAATACATTCAGGACAGTCCATTACGGTAACAGAAATAAGTGCGCTGTTTTAACAGATACTTATTCTCAAATACTACTACATGATATGTTTATCAGTTTCTCTGTTATACTCTGTGAACATCAACCCAAAAGGTCAAACCTAGGCTGAACATTTTTTATTCATATCAGGCAATGATCTATGCAAAAAAAAAATATATATAAATATGTATGTATATGTGTATATATGAAATTTTGAATGTCTGTTTACAAAGTAAAGGCTGTCGCAAATGACAATTTTTTTTAAAAAAAGAGAATAAACTTGATGTTTTGTTTTTTTTTTTTGCTTCTGTTCAAAGATTAAAGAGTCAAGGCATTGTAATTATCTGACAACAGTCGATGGTGTCAGGCCGTAACATGACATGTCACATCAGAGCGTCTGACCCAAACACAAGCGATTATCTCAGCATGCGTCAAGCGCATCATTTTCTCTTCATTTCCCAGAGGCCTTTATGTCTGAGAAGAATCTTGTGATGCTTTGTGGAATCCTTAAGTGAGTGCAGAGCCTTAGGCACTCGCTGTGCTAAAATTTACCCAGTTTACATAGCCCCACTACCTTTGCTGGAAAATTGAATCAAATCAAAGAGAATTCCAGGGAGGTCGAGGACAGCGGTGTCCAACACAACCAAACTGACCATCATTAATCTGATAGGTCAACTACAATTTTCCCTGTACAAAAAGATACTGCTTGAAGAGCATGGAGCAAAGGTTTAAAGGGAAAATACCATCCTCAACTCTTACATTGCATCCAACACAACGGAAGATGTTAAGTTTTTAGTAAATCAATATTAAAAATAAACATTTAAATACATTTTTGGAGATGGCTCTAAACAGGACCCATTCCATGAAAAAAGTCAGTATGGCATCAAGAAGTCCTATTGTGCCCCTGATTTCTTAAAGTTAGTCACATTATGCTAACCTCTTTAGTGAGCATCTTAAATTTATAATTTATTCTACTGACCCTTTCAGTTCTGTTGCTAAATACTGACCATGGGGCTCCTTAAAGTGCACCCGTCACCTCAAAACTAATGCTAATTTAGGTTGTACTAATGAAGTAAATGTTATTGTAAATATAAATGTATTAAATAAATGTATCTTTATACAGTGTTTCTCTCTGTCATCTTCCCTGTCAGCCTGACTTTTCTTTCCTGAGTGTCAGGTGGGCGTGGCTAAATAATGACTGACAAAAATGTTTATTTCATGAGTACAATCTAAATTAGTATTCATGTTTTGAGGTGACAGGTGCACTTTAAATCCATTTGTTAAGAGTATATATTGGAGAATATAACTGGCAGTGCTTCGATTACAACTTTGAACCCAGGCAGTTCCAAGCTGGCAATAAGCACTACTGAGACTAAATGAGTTGAGAGCTCACTGCGGCCCCAATTCCCTCCAGTGAAATTGTATTACAGGTGAGAGGTTCGCTTTAAACACTGCACAGTTTATGAATAATCATTAAGTGTGAATGTCATAAGATTAGAAGTTATTCAAAGATGTCCTACGTGATTGTCCAAAGCATCCCACAGCAAAATTAGATAAGATATCCGACCCATTCGGAGGCACAAAAGAAATTATACTAAAGGATTCCTCGCCCTTGTTTCAATTTTTGTCTTTTTTAAATGAATTCTTCTTCCACTGCAACACATTTGCAAGACAATACAGAAAAAAGGTCCATTCAATAAAATTCATTTTTCTGAGACTGATGAAAGTCGAAGAGGTCAGATTCTGCTACTACAGTTAAATGTGCTTCATCTAGAGAGATGAAAAGTTTCTTAGTAGAGAAGGATTAGGAAGGTGGGAAAGAGGGATTCTGTGGGCGAAATGTAATAAAATCGAAAATGTCGATATTTTCGATGTTATTAAATTTCGCCCCGTGTATAAATTAAGCAGCAGAGGTAAGGTAAAAATAAATAAATAAATCGACCCTTTTTAGGAGATTCAAAAAGCCTCTTAGCTTATATATTTCATTATAATTATTCATTCATTGAATTAGATTAATTATATAAACATTTGCGAAGGCCAATATCTTTCTTTTCACCAACAAAATGATGCAGTTATGCCGATTTTAGCTAATTAATATTAATGGCTACTTCTCAGCTTGAGAAATACGTCCCTATAAGTACTGTAAGTCTGGTACAAAACACACCTCTTGTAAAGCGAGAACCATTTCAGGTTGAGGGAAGATTGGCTACGTTTTCTTGGCTGAGGAGACCAATGGGCTTCTATCTTAGCGGCTCTCTACCTTATCTTAGCGGCCTTCTTGATCCTCTATATGGCCTATACTGGCAGGACTGAAAACTAGTAGAAATTTTGTATATAATCTATATACACGGCAGAAGGAAAAAAACTGTGCACCAAACCTTACCCCAACTCAAGAAACCAAGCCCTCAACACCTGCCATTACATTGAAGGTTACAGACACCCTTCATTTCCAAAGTGATGTCTATTGACATGTTCTACCCCTCAGAGAGTAACAACCTGTCAATCACATGATCAGTTTAAGAGTTCTCTGATTGATTGCTTGGGCCCTTATGTTCCCATTTTAAACAAAGCCAACACCCCTTCTCTACATGTTATTACACAAATCACTCAAGTGAGGACGATTGCATGATACGAGTCAAGAAACCATATCACAGTTTGATCCCCACCATGAGAAGGAATGATTGAAACTTCGAGACCTCTCCAGACCTTAACAAAAAAACACTTTATATGCTCTGGTGGTCTCCGACAGCCGCAATGAAATTATGGTTTATTCATTGCCACTGTTTTCTCCAGTGATTACAGTAACTAAACATCATTCAGGTCAATCTTAGCAGTGCCTAGAACAGGGGAAAGCTGTCACATTTATGTATTTTTTTGTACCTTTAAAGTTCAGGCTATTAAATTGGTATCAAGTCACACTACAGAAGTCATTCAGCTGCATTTCTCACACATGCATTTTCCACATGAATCATCACCATGTTAATGTTGTTGGCCAACATGGGAAAAGCTCAACATAATTCCTTTTTATTGAATGTTGGAAACCCACTGAACTGCTCAGTCAAAGTAAAAGGACTATATATGTCAGATACAAAAATTAGTTTATTTGAAAGGGGCGAGTCGAGTGGAGATGTTTAAAATGAATAATGTGTCATATACATTTTTTTTTTAAAAGGACAGTAATGAATAAAATAAAACTGCCTCAAATGCCTTTACAGTAACTATATATATATATATATATATATATATATATATATATATATATATGTCAATTGCGCTTACAAACATTCTAAATGGCGTTTAGAAAAAAAAAATTTAACTTTATAATTTGGCTTTCAAGGGACTGAAAGTATATTATCTAGAGCATCGGTGATGAACCTATGGCACGCAGAACCCTCTCTGTGGGCATGCGCCGTCATCACCGCTGTTGTCATCAACCCCCCCTAGCAGGGGAGCGCTCCTTCAGTACAGGCTTGACAGTTTGCAGGTTGGATCTGCAGGGTCTGAAGGAGCTCTCGCTAGCTGGATAAGATAGCCGTGGCAGAGCTCTTCCCTGACGCAGGCACTATGGCATCACTCATCAGCGCCAGCACTTTGGGGGATGGCGTTTGTGAGTGAAGTCACTTTTTGGCCCTCACTGATCTAGAGCTCCATGGAAATGTATGGGAGTAGGAGTAGGCAGAACAGACTATCCTATCCTATCAGTAGAAACTACAAGGGTAACATTTGGATTTGGATAACAGCCATGCCAACCCAAATGAGAATTTTTATTTTTTATTTTTGGCGTTGCAGGTACTTTATGGTGAGATAACTAAATTAGAATTGATATACGAGCAATAAAACATATGCAGTTGATGCAGTGAGCCTTTACATTATTAAAATGTATTGATATTTAAGGGCTTTTGAAAATGTTGCTATTGATTCATAATGCATCAGGTATAAGGTGGATATGATTAATTTGCTCTTAGTTTGCTGCAGATGCAGCCTCAAATGCATTTATAGTTACTGTACATTCAGTCTGTGCTTCCAAAAACTTCTAAATTGTGTCTATAAAGTACAATATTTAGCTTTAAATATTGGCATTTCAGGCACTTCCTGAATATGTGTCATTTAAAGCTCCATAGAAAACAATGAGACTGGGTGAGTGCTTTTTAACAACATGACTGTTATAAAGTAAAGATAAAAACAGAAGGAAAGCAATGAAATGCATGAAATTAACATCAAACAAAACATTTTTACAAAGTACTGTATTTGAATAACTGCCACGGCAATCCAAATAAAAATTTTTATTTTTTGGGAATTAGTGGTCTTCAAAAGTTTTCCTGGGATGTCAGAATAAAGTTCCTATTTAAGTCATTTGCTAGAATGGTTGCCGAACCACATGGTTCTGTACATGTGAATGTACTATCGCGTCAACTTCAAAATGACACTCCTTTGATACTGTATATCCTTGTCTTGAACCTCCAGTTAAAAATTTTTTTTAAAAATTCCTGATAAGAACATTTGTTGTACTTGGAGATGATATACACAAACAAGTCCCATTGGAAAGGGACTAACAGATGTAACATATATAACATATATAAATATTTAAAGTGTAAGTAAAGTTATTGACCAAACTATACATATACAGTCATGGCCAAAAGTTTGGATTTTATGTGTGTTTGTCAGATGTTTTCATCACATACAGAAATACAATTGCAATCATATTATGAGTAACAAAAGCTTTTATTGACAGTTAGAATGAGTTAATGCAGCAAGTCAATGTTTGCAGTGTTGACCCTTCTTCTTCAGGACCTCTGCAATTCTCCACAAGTTGACCACAAGTTCTCAATGGGATTAAGATCTGGGGAGTTTCCAGGCCATGGACCCAAAATCTTTATGTTTTGTTCCCTGAGCCATTTAGTTATCACCTTTGCTTTATGGCAAGGTGCTCCGTTATGCTGGAAAAGGTTGATCACCAAACTGCTCTTGGACGGTTGGGAGAAGTTGCTCTCGGAGGACATTCTGGTACCATTCTTTATTCATGGCTGTGTTTTTAGGCAAGACTGTGGGAGAGCCGATTCCCTTGGCTGAGAAACAACCCCACACATGAATGGTTTCAGGATGCTTTAGTTGGCATGAGACAAGACTGGTGGTAGCGCTCACCTCGT
>WMED01018539.1:0-12674 GCA_019650415.1 Pipa parva | reverse complement strand
AATTCTTTCCCAATAAACGGGTATCCAGTCGGTTTCTTTTCTTAAGAAAATGCATTTATTCACAAAACGAATCCAACAAAAGGCACCTCCCCTGTTTTTATGATCTAAAGATTCATACAATCAAGTTTGAAACCTGAGTCTGGTCATCTTTTGAACTATTTGATATCACTTGGATCGCTACTTTGAAGCACTTCCCAGTTGTCAGTCCTCCCTGTGACCAATTACATGCGTGAAATTTGCTTTGATTTGGTGAGAGTTCCCTAAATAGGAGTGTTGTTTGACACTTGTTATTCACCTGGAGATGGATTGTTTTTTCCATTTCAAGCATTTTCACTGTTATCACCACTATATTTCACTCGTTTTGGTAGTGGTTTTATCTTTTCTATTACATACTTTTTATATGGTAATGCACTATTGTGCGAACTTTTTCTGCGCTTTCTCCCACAGAGTCATTTATTTCTAGTATCCAGAAGCAGCCCTGGCCCTATAGGCGCCCTAGGCAACCCCCTGCCCCGCTCCGCCCCCCCCTTGCCCCACGCTCCCCACTCACCTCCAACACCGCCATCGCTATTAAAAAAAAAAAAAAGCACTCGAGCGCCCCCCTGGACACCCAGCGCCCCTAGCAATTGCCTATTCGGCCTAATGGGAGAGCCGGCCCTGGTAGTATCCCTGACCTAAGTCTTCCCATTCATCTCTGTGAGAATCAGTTAATCACACTGTTTGATCTTATCCTATCTAATTCCAAGGGTTGGGTGCGGCTATGTGCCCGTCTGCCCTAGTCCGAGCAGTCGGACAATTGTGATTTGTAACATACAATAAACAAAATATAGTGACAATTAATAGCAAGCAAACTGTTGCATCATAGTCATGTGTACTCATATAATGGGACTAGCTGAATCTGATTAATTAAATGCAGATGTGATCAGGACATACTGCCTGCTTAGGCATTTAGTACGAATAAGGCATGAACTGTATCACCTAAGGAATATGGACAATAAAACCTTTTTGGTTTGAATACCCACCACCTACTACTACTTTCCCTGCTCAGAAAACTGATTGTGCAGCCCTTACAGTTTACACTGCCGCAGGAAAACATGGACAGAACTTCTTACAGATGGAAAAAGGTTACACTCTCAATCACAATCATGTCAGACCACAGAAACCTATCAGAAGATTGTAGGGGCGGGATAAAACAAAGTCAGTGAAACCAAATGACTTGACAAATCCAGCCGCATGCAAGATGACTTAACACATTCTTTCAGGGTAGGAGGTCGGTGAGCAGCTTCATATTTATTCTTATTGGCACATTTCCCAGTCAAGAAAAGAACTACGTATTACTTGCCTCTGGACATTGTTATTTGGCCCCACACTTATATATATATATATATATATATATATATATATATATATATATATATACACATACAAACATCATGCATACAAATAATGAAAAGTCATCTTTGTCTAACTATGGATGGATTATTTACTTACATAGGGGTAGGTGTGTAAATATGCTGATACTATTTATTTATTGAAGTCACTATCTGCTTTCTCAGCATAATCAATAAGAAATTATTCATTTATGCTACTTTATTCTGTAGAATTTTCATATTTATGACATTCTAAACTCAGCAGTGTGCCTGGAGGAAGATAAACAGACAATCACCTGCCTCAGCTGTGATTTTCGTTCTATCTTTTACTTATGAAACTGAGAGACTTACGGAATCCAGAAACCTCCCCCTGTTACCCACACACATGTTTTTCAATCTATGTATTTATTTCAAAAGAAAAGCCCCTTATCTTGCACACTGAACATTGTTGAATGTTAATTAAAGGAAACATGAGTCAGTGATCCAACTACTAGATGACAATGGAAATATCACTTAGGGAAATGTTAAGGCTGAGCTACACTAGAGTTTTAGAATGTGCTTTACCCCAAGTAAAGGTGCAGATTTAGGCTAAGGCCATTGTTTCTTAGAATAAATCCTACAGGCCACATTGTTTTGCATTGTAGACATTATTGAGGCTACTGTATTTGCCGACGTATAAGACAACTCCCAACTTTTCCAGTTAAAATATAGACTTTGGGATATACTCGCCGTATAAGACTACCCCTCTTCCAATGCAAATCCTGCTTGGATTGGTCAGCTCTCCCTGCCTACCCAGCCCTCCCTGTCTCCAAGATCATCAGAGCACCATCACACTGTGCTGCCCCTACAAGCCCCTTCCCACACTGTGATGCCCGTACAAGCCCTTTCCCACACTCCCATTACACATTTGTGCCTGTGCCTTAATAAAAAATAACAATACTATCTTTTGATGCTTATATAGCGGAAACATTAGTCAGCTCCTCTTTAAAGGTCATGAAAAAAAGATTAAAAGGTAAATTTCTGGACAGAAATTTGCAGGATACCAGTGTTATATCTGGTTGAGTATTAGGATCACTAAATAATGAGTTATAAAATGATAGTATGAGCCAAGCTTAAGGTGACATTACCTGTACTATATAAACTAGTGAATGGCTGGGTTATTAGAGTGTAGCACCATGTTAGTCATAGATTTAAGCAAAGACAAGAGAGTATAGGTAATACCTTTAATTGGCTAATGGAATAGATGGTAAATGAGGCCTTAGAAGCCTCGAAAGCTTGCATTTACCATCTATTCCATTAGCCAATTAAAGGTATCACCTGTACTCTCTTGTCTTGGCTGGGATATGAAACACTAGTATTGCTCCCAGCTTAAGGTGGACTGCCTCTGGACAGACTAGGGACAGAGAACCTTGTGCAAGCCCCCACTGGCATGGCTTGCTACCACCCTGCAAGGTACCACCCAGAAGGTATGTCAAAAGGGGAAATTACATGAATCAGTTTGTTCAGTTTGTCCCCACAAAAAAAACAAAACACATTGTGACAATAAACTAATGGGGAGAAACTAAAAAAATATATGTATATTAAATATACCTCCAAGGTGGGAAAGGGATATATGTAAACTTTTTACTAGTAATGGGTGGCACAATAAATTAAACAAAAGAAGGGCCTAGCATCCTCAGTACAGTTAAAATGCAATCTGCTGTTTGGTAGGTGTGGATCTGTTAGGCAGCCAATAGGTGAATGGGGTTGTCACATCAGCAAGTCACCTGTTGCTGACTCAGAAAAATTCCAATAATTATTTTGTAGATTTTTTTGAGAGATGGCATAGCCAGTGTCTAGGTAATAGCAGGTGGGCCTAGGTGCTAAATCATGGCACAGTAAGTTTTTAGTAAACAACCCCATGCCTAGTCCTTTTGTTTCCTATGGAATTTTACATAATACATATTCATGAAGTGCCCCAGAAAGCCCAATGTGGCTTCACAGAGAAAAACTACAAGAAAAGAACAATAAAAATTAGAAATTTAACTTGAAATTTTCATTTTAACAAGTACCACATAAGAATAACTGCCATGGCAAACTTCAATTTTCTTTTTCTAATGTTACTGTCTTTTTAAAGTAAAGGGTTTATTTAATTGCTCCTATTTCCTTGTGAAAAGCTGCAGTGATCAAAACAACTTTTGTGGTTGTGACCTAAATCATGTCCTGAGGGAATCTGAGAGGTACTAAAGGGTAAGCTGAGGCAGAGGAGTTGAAGAAGAATATTGAAATGAGTATGTGCTGCCACTGAGGGAAAACTCTGGAGAACACATACATCTGTTCCTTGGATCCATATCTTTGTTTGTTATCTCTGACTTCCTCAGCAAGTCTGGGTCATTCTGAAACAGCTAATGTGCCAGAATGTGGATCTAATGACTCTTGTCTCTTTAGAATGTCTTCTGTATACCAGAAACAAGGGATTATAGGATCTAGTTCATAGAAAGGATGTTTTTTTTTTTAAATTACTCTGCATCTCTTTAATAATTAATAAATCAGTATATTGCTTTGTATGTTACATAAATCTTAAAAAAAAATAATGTTAACTTTAATATTTGGACATATATCAAAGGTTGGTTTCTGGTCATGAGACCACTGATATGAAGTTGACAATAGTTCATTCTATTCTGGGTCCTCCACTTGCAGTAAACTACAATAACCAGAATGCCATTATTAGCTAATCTGAATTCCCAATTCCTTATATAGTTTACAGGCCTACTATTAAATCATTCATTGGATATATCGGGTTAGCAGATCATAAAATTCCAGAACTGCCTTGCCCAGTTATACTCAGCCTTTATTTGTACAGTTTGGAGCTCACCTCCCCCCACCCTGTCCCTTGGCTCCAGAGAGAACACAGAGTTCACTGCAGGAGGAAAAAATGCATTGCCACTATGATTCATGCAAAACACAGAAGGTCAGACACTCTAAAACTAGGCTCTGTGTTTGTGTCTATGTGTGTAAGCCCTCTGCTCCCCTTTAAAGACCCTTCCTCGACACTTCCCCTACATTTTCCAGCAGCAGTCATGAATTACAAATGACAAACAGGCCAAAACACTAGCATTAAACACTGGATATGATTCACTGCTAGGAACGATTCTTTAGGAATCAATGAGAATTTTTTTAATCCTATCTGTACTGTATGTTATTTTGTAGTTTATGGGTATCATGTAATAGAATAGCATATTGTACTTATCATAGGTAGCTTCTAATAAAATATGCAGTAGTTTCCTTCTGTACATAGTCTCAATAAAGAAATAAATGGAATTTTCAGTCACACAAGGGCACTCTTATGAAGTACTGAATTCACTTTGAACAATCCATGCAAAGAGGAACCTCATTAGATTTTAGTGGAACTTTGTATATGTAATGTATCCATTGTTTGCTGACCCAGGTATGTAGTATGGAATTCTGTCACAAAAGGCAACCTAACCCAAGAGACTGCTGGGAACTGCTTGCAACAGTTTCCTTTAGCTTAGTAGGTGACCTCAGCCTCCCACAGTCCAGACCTAGGAACTTTCTAGGTTTTACCCAAGACTTTAGGCTTGCAAAGTAATTACTGGGCCTCTAGGAAACCTACAAGTTATCTGGTTAGCCTATTCTGCCCCTAACCCCATCCATCCCTTCTGCTATTTATTCCAATCATCACTGCCAAGCCGATGGAATTCACCCCAACTTTTAAGCCCTGTCCCCACTGTGCCGCAATTTACTCCCCATTCAACCAGAGGAAGTTGGGGAAGAACCTAATCTTCAGGCCTTAGTGCCCATAAATGTTCTCATGCATGTTTACAGCACAATTCAAAACTTCCACTCTATTTGAGATTCACATTCCCTTCCATCTTCCTAGCCTATTATCTGCTGCTACAGCTACCTGTACTATCTTGACACTAACTTAAACAAACTCCAATATAATAACAGAAGCTCATCTAGTACCTAATCTGAAATAGATAAATAATGACATGATTCCTTTCATAACTCACCTCAATGTAACATAATATTGAAAATAAGCCTGAAGGGAGCTCCCTCTGTATAATGGTTAATAAACATAATTACATCTGCTTATCTGACAAAGGTATCAGCGGGAATCACTACTACAAGTCTTCTGCATGGATTTCAAAAGAAAAGATAAAAGCAACAGAAAAAAGGAATTCGTAAAAGCAAGAGACCCTTTCTTATAGCTGGGATATCGCTAAAATGGAGGTGTGAGTGCCCCTAAGTGTAGGTAATTTTGAAAACTTGTTTATTTTTATGCATATAGCAGTGAAAAATTGCCACAGCTGACCTCTCTCATATCCTACTAACACACATGTCTGACATTCTTACTCCCTTGCCTTCCCTATGCCGAGGTTCTCTGTCTGGGTCTGTTTCACATCCTTCTCAAAGCACTGTCCAACTGTTCCAGTCTCTGTTTATTTTTTAACTTATACACAATGCTCATGGTCAGCCTCATAACCACAGCTCTGGCTGTGACCTTGTGCCCCTGGTTTTATAGGAGGCTAGCAACATCCCTTCATAAACTCCATATCTAACAATCTAACCCCAGAGTTGTCCAGGTGCTTTCCCTTTGGAATCTTCCCTAGGTAAAGGCAAGAGGAAGTGACGACTTCCCCTACCCACTGTTCTTCATCAGACTAACCCCATCTAAATATATGTGGAAAAATGCAAGTCACCTTGGCATACAAGGGTCTCTAACCACACATGCAGATATAATTTCCAAAAGCTCACTTTTGGGCTGTTTCACTGGGCACATAAGATATTACCACAATATAAAACATGTTTCTGTACCATCTACTTACCACTAACACCTACTGGAGAAATCTTAACTATAGACATGAGCCAGAACAGAAATGAAAGAATCCCATTGGATTATTACATTATTGATTAGATTACTGATCTATTTCTACTCTTTGCAGCAGTAACAACATAGGAATATCCGCCATGCAAATCCAAACAGCAATTTTCTTTTTCTGGTGTTACTGGTGCTTTATAATTTTTTTTTTTAATGAATCGGGTAAAAGGTAGCTTGGAAATGTCATGCCTAAAGCTTGAAAGATGAGTACTGTAGTATAAGTATTATATGATAGTTTATTCGGACTAGCAGTTCATTGTATAAGACAAACTTTCAAGAGATATTCTCATATAATACTGCAGTACTCATCTTTCTTACTATTCAACTGGACTAACATGGCTTAAACCAGGGGTCGGGAAAGTGTGGCTCATTAGCCACATGCGGCTCTTCAGCCGCCTTGTGGCTCAGAGCGCATCTCTCTAATCCCGATCATGACTTCCGACTCCTCCTCTCCTTGGTAACAAGCACAGATGCTGGAGACTGGATGGCTATGAACTCCAGTCTATCTCTTGTGTGGGATTACCTGACAACAGTGCATACATTTGACCAGTAAGTGCATTTGGTAAGTATGCTGATATCTGTAGCTGGTAATCTAGGCGAATTCAACCCATGGCTTTTTGCAGCTGCTTAACTACAAATCCCAGCATCCCATGACAGATAAACCATACCTACATAGGATTTTTACTGAGTTGTGTTCACCTTTGAAATAACTGTGAAAGAAAGAAGAACTAATGTATGGGACTTTCTAGCAATAATTACAGGACACGTACAGGGAAGTAAATATTTTTGGTGGTTGTTACCATGGAAAGCTAGAATGCACAGTGGACATGAGAGGGGATAAGGATTTAATTGATGAATACAAATCAGATTTTGCAAAGTAAAGCCTGGAATGTACATTATTATATATGCATTGTATCCCATGATTGGACATGAATTCTGCTGCTACTGTGTAGTATCTAGAAACTGGGTCAGACTGGCAGTCCAGAGCACCAGAGGATCCTCCAGTTGGCCTCAGTCTTGGGGGGCCTGGGCCTGGTACCAAAAAGCATCTCCTTTAAATTTTGCATGTCCCTAGCTACATTTACACTTGGGCCATTTGCTCTTTTGTAATGTTCTGACAAAGTCATATTTTAATATGATAGAGTACATTTGCTAGTAGGATGTGGGCCACTGTTATCAACTTCTTTGGTGGCCCAGGATGCCTCAGTCTGACACTGTCTGGAAAGGTAATGTGCATTATTACCATTGTAAAAATGCTGACAGGTTAACCCATTGACAAAGTGCTATCTGGATTTCTCAGATTTTACTTCTGCATATAATTAGTTTTAGCCTGAGAGATTGGTAGAATAGGTTAAAATAAAATGATCTAATATGATGAAATCCTTGAAGCTTTTAATCAGCCAATTGCCCTTGAGACAGGGATTGCTGTATATTTTGTACACTCCATCTGGTCTGTGTATTTCAGTGCCATTGCACAATCCCATGATGCCATATAGAGATTCCAACCTTCCAATACAAGTGATTTGTAGTTTCCTGTTTAAAGCAGCCTTTGTACTGAAAAAAGGCAATAGAGACATGAATGAGCAGATTCTATTCAGTTTGACTGATGAGCTAATGTGAGATTGCTAGGATATTTGTAAAGCCAGGGACACTTCAGAAACGCTGTTAGCAAGCCTGCGGCTATTGCATTTTATTTCTTTGCAATCTGTACAATTCCTCCCCTAACTTTTTCTGGGATCTAGCTTGTTTGCAACAGATCATAAAATAGATTTGTGAAAGTCCCCAAGAAACCTGCACACACACACACACACACACACACACACACAAAAAAAATATTGTGCAAATTGTTACATTTGTAGAGGATTTTGTGATTTCAATGGTCGTACAAAAAATAATCTTAAAAATTAATTTTAACTTTGCCTTAACTTGGGAAGAAGAATGGATTCGCTCAATCCCCAGTGTAACAGAGTAGCAGTACATCAATTGGGTGCTCGGATAGCCAACAATGAGTAGATGAGAAAAATCGGCACTCCAAAAGTTAAAAGCAAAAAACTTTAATCCAGTATGTTTAAAATAAGGCTGGTACAATGAAAATAAAATAAAATCAAAAATCAGAGCACCCCCTAACGCGTTTCGCGCTTAGGGCAATTAATCATAGGTTAAGCGCCCTAAGCGCGAAACGCGTTAGGGGTGCTCTGATTTTTTATTTTATTTTATTTTCATTGTACCAGCCTTATTTTAAACATACTGGATTAAAGTTTTTTGCTTTTAACTTTTGGAGTGCCGATTTTTCTCATTTGCCTTAACTTGACTGACATTATTGTTTGCAAATGTGCCTGCTGAAAAGCTCATGAAACCATGTTTTACAATTAACATCTGGCTATTGCAGAATGTCCATGGTTACAATAAAAAGCATCCAGTTACTAAGCTGTATGTCCAGCAACATCCCAGTTATGCATCAGTCACCAGTTACAATCATCACATTCCTTCCACACACAAATGTATCTTTATGCTTAATTTCAGGGTATAGTGCTTTGCTGCTACCATCAGCCTCCATGAGAGTATACTTCCATAAAAGTACATTCTAAGCACGACAATGCACACTTGTGATGTATCTGACAGGGTTTTTTAAAGCCCAAAAGTTACCTGTCACCAAAAGTGACTGTAATAGGATCACCTCCCAACTTGCCTGCAGCCCACCCACCTGCTCAACCACCCCTGCTCAACCTCCCCAACTCACTTTTGGAGCAGGACAAGCAGAAGCTGGCAGGCCTAGAAAAAGGTGCATAATAATAATGCAGTAGAGTAGGGGTCTCAAACACATGGACTCATAGTCTGTCATCAGGGCATTGGAGGTTCAGAGGCATACTTGGGACAGCAGAGAGCAGTCTGAGGCAGAAGGTGTAGGGCTTTTTTTCCTCATGTGCACGCATGAGTGCTGTGCATAAGGAAGAAGTATTTGGTTGAGGAGCAAGAAAAAATTGGCAGGCGGCCGAGCAAACCAAATGCAGCCCATCAACTTCAATTTTTTTCTCTGTGCAGCTCAATTACTTGGCCAAGTTTGAGATCCCTGCAACAGAGAAACAATCACCAACCCAGTTAAACGCCAAAGGGTTATCAACTAACTACCAAATTAAATGGCAAGTGTTCAGTTACAATGATAAATGACCAGTGACAACCTAGTTCCAAAGTTAGTTTTCCATTTACAGTAATAAGTGATTAACAATCAATCTATACTGCCAGGTAACCAAGTCCCAACCACCAGTAGCTTAAATGTCTCAGCCTATACGCTTTCCAGCGAAACTGCCCACCTTGCTTTTTCTCCCCAGGTCTTGTAAGGATTGTTTTATGCAAACAATCAGCAAGCTTGCCCCATACTGTAAAAAAAGGTGGTTCCAAAATTCTAAAGGAGAATCAATGCAAACTCCTTGGTTTGAATAGTTCACATGTGTATAACATATCATCAGGTAACTAGGGATCCAAACAGTCCTAAAAACCACAAAGGCATTAATCATTTCAGCCAAACTTCAACAAAACCTCCTACAAGTGGTTCACTTTAATCAAAGGGTAATTCATCAACAGAGGCAATCTTTCCATAGCTCTAGAAGCCCAGAACAACCAATTGGTTGTTAGCGTTGACACAGGGAAACTAGAATTATGAAAGTCAATCTCTGATTGGTTGCTATGAGTTAATATACTTCTAGCGAGAATGTCCCTGTTGATGAATTTTCTGTGTCTGCAAAGAACATTATCTAGGCTGTCTGCTGCTACAAACCTATATGTTTAATGGAGAGTTTAAAACAATTACCACAAATAGTTGCCAAATTAATTTCAGAACATCATCACCATGTTAAGCCACAGGCTAATGGTTCCTTGTACCTTTTCTGAGACAGTGAATTGCCAAGCTTAGCTTTCGGGTTGACACAATTCTGTCCCTACTCTGCAAACTGAGAGATTTTCCCAGAAGTCTAGTCACCCAGAAGAATAGGAGCTTCTTGAGACAAATCTGCAGATTAAATGGTTTCCAAACAATTAAATTTTTGTAAATAAAAATAAATTGATAGGGTAGGACCATTTATCTGACATCTGTGGGAGATATTTAAATTAAAATTTATTTAGAAATGTGTTTTGTCTGCAGCTGGTAAACTAAGTGGATGCCATTATTTTCCCATTTCAAATACCCTATGTTGCATAGATGTAACTATACTCTATTGGGTATATCATGTACTACAAGTGACAATCAAATCACATGTGTATATATTTACCAATCAACTCACAACAGAAAAGTGCTAATTATTAGATACCTTCCTCAATGTAGTCCCCCACTATTCAATAGCTCATATGTCATAGTATCTATTAATTGTGTCGAATGATTAACAGGTCTAACACTATGTTTATATTGTTATAACTTACCACTGAATGGTGATAGCTGAATATCTATACATGTAACAAATGTTGTTAAGTATTACAACACAGGTCAGAGGCCTAGTTTTCACACTCAGTGCCCTGATGCACCAGACTGAATCTTTTCTTTATATGACTTGCTGTATTTAAATCGGCTTCACTGTCGCTGTGCAGAATGCAGAGGAGCCAGCCGCTGACCTTACACATGCCTTCCACAAAAGTAAGTTGGGGGAAATGTCTGAGTGTGGGGATACACTAACCACTGTCACCCTGGTTGACACACCATTGAAACAGCCGTGTGCAGAGACAGAACTACAGGGTACTAGAAGTCAAATCAGACTGGACCTACTTACTGTGCTCATGGGAGACTGGCAACACTTTTGATACAACCATATAATCATATGTTCCAACCTGCCAGGGGGGGACAGTGGGACAGCAGCCCCCCTCCCCCACAGTGATTTTATTGGTGGCAACCTACTGTTTTTGATTGGCTGTGTCCCCCACTTTCATCATCCTGATTTGCTGGGTGCCATTGTGAATTAGACCATCAGATGCCCAGCGGGGGAAGGACTGGGATTCAGGAATTAAAACAGGATACCTGGACCGAGCCTTAAAAACAGGACTGTCCCACAGAATCCGGGACACTAGAAGGTGTAATCTAATGCATCTATTCCTGATGTCATAATATTGCTCTATAGTTAAGTTTTTTTTCTATTATGCTTCCTTATATTTTCAAACACCATGTTAGCTTACAAATGATTTCACAGATTCTGAATTCTATTACTAATATTTCACTGTGTACCTAAGTTTGCATTGTGTGCTTGTGAACTGAAAGCTAATTTCTTTAAACCAAAGGTTTAACTGTACAATTTTTTTTCCAGGTGATGCTGGAGCAGTGGTCTGCATAATAAGCTCAGACACATAATGTTTCCAGGCGCTCACCATGGAAACATTAGCTCGAGTTGTGTAACTGAGGCCTCCTTACAGGGAAATGCCGGCTGCCCTGCTTACCTTGGGCAAGCATTCCCCCACGCTCGAGCTGCCTGCTAGAAGGATGATTGCATAATAGTGGAATGAGAAACATTTCCTCTTCCTGCTGTCAGCTTTAAAAAATTCCACCCACTATTAAGTGCCCCAGAAGTACTGGGAGGGAATGGCTTGGTAAAAGGAGACAGAGAGTAGAGTCTTTGTAAAAAAGAGCTGGCTATACATTCTGCATGTGAAGGGTAAAGAGATGTACCTCTGGAAGGCAGCTAATTATCAGAGATATTTCACAAGTAAAATGAGTCTGCCCTTTCCCTTATTAAGGGCAAATTGCATATATACTGTTTTGGATATACAGGTAGTCCTCGGGTTACGACGGCCTCGAGTTACGTCGTTTCGGGGTTACGACGCTTTATACGATGCCTTGTTCCGACGTACACGGTTTTGTATGAACGTATGATCCGACTTACAACGAAATTCGGTTTACGCCGCCGCATAAGAACGGATCAACGTTGTAAGTCGAGGACTACCTGTAGTAATATTTATGCAAAGACAAACATTTTTCACATTTTTCTAATACATATTAGTTTTCTAATGCATATTATTATTAAAGTAAGTTTTTTTTTGGTTGAATTTTCAGGATGCTCCCAGGAACGACAGAGCAAGTTCATTCAAATTACTACCACTGGCATACAGCAGCTCCAACCAGCCCAGGAGCAATAGTTTCACACTAATAAGGGGCCCCACTGCTGCTGCTAATTCAGGTTATGGCTTCTGGCAGGGCCACTAAAGTAAAAGGCAGCTAATAGGGGCAGCTTCAGCAACATACATATTAACATAGTAACATACTGTAGTTTATGAGGCTGATAAAAGACACAAGCTCATCCACTTCAGCCTATTTTCCTGCAATGTTGATCCAGAGGAAGGCAAAAAACCTGAGGCAAGAGCCAATTATCCTCACATTAGGAAAAAAGTCCTTCCCGACCCCAAATATGGCAATCAGAATAATTCCCTGGATCAAGATCCCACCTTCA
>WMED01018538.1:0-12258 GCA_019650415.1 Pipa parva | reverse complement strand
GGAGTCTGACTGTTTGAGGGTGTGAACAGGTGTCTTTTTATACTGATAACAAGTTTAAACTTGTGCCATTACTACAGGTAATGAGGGGAGGAAAGAGGAGACTCTTAAAAAAGAAATTACAGGTTTGTGAGAGCCAGAAATCTTGATTGTTTGTAGGTGACCAAATACTTATTTTCCACCATAATTTGCAAATAAATTCTTACAAAATCAGACAATGTGATTTTCTGGATTTGTTTTCTCAGTTTGTCTCCCATAGTTGAGGTCTACATATGGTGTCAATTACAGGCCTCTCTCATCTTTTTAAGTGGTGGAACTTGCACTATTGGTGACTGACTAAATATTTTTTTTCCCCACTGTATTCACTATTTGTAAAATATCTGTGATCCCATTAAATATCCATATCATAATTTAACTTAAATTAAATCCTCAACATTACCTTGGTTTAACTACTATAAATGATGAATTACCCATATTTCTTTGAAGCAATAACATATACAGTATTATGTTATGCTCAGTTCAACTCTTTGTCTGTCTGAAGACATTTTCTAATCTGTGGAAATGAAGAATATGTTAACTATAAGATTTTACTACTTGACAATTGTTACATAGGTGAACCTTTCTATTGGTTATACATTGACACAAATGATCCTAGATACAAGCCAATGCTCTGGCATGCAAGGCAAAGCAGTGCCAGGCCTCTTTATCTTTCATAGATGCCAAATGACCAACAACACAGTCAATTTGCATTTGAGGTATTAAAAATACTTAACTGACAACTTGAAAGCATTTATCACCAACTCACAAACATTCTCCTATTGTCACAAGCAGCTCCAGCAGCATTGAAAACAGAGCGGCTCGCGCACGATTCTCCCACGGTGCATGAGCTGCATCTGTGCAGCTCTTCTACATTGCCGGGGTTGCATGCTGCCGGCTCTCTTCTCTGAAATTGCACATGCTGCATGTCAGGAGCGATCCTGTTGTGCTAATATGTGGCAAGAGAGTTAAATTCTAGTTTGTCGAGCACTCTGTGCCTGAGCTTCCAGCTAATTTTGGGCTCCGTACTGCAAGTGTTAGTGCATTTTTCCTGACATTTGTGTTTTCCCTGGATCCCTGTTTCCTCTCCACGCTTATTAAAGTGACAATTCTCCAAGTGAATCCCATTCTGGTCCTCACAGTCTGTCAGGTTCCACCTATTGGAGGGTGCACTCGAGGGCCTGTGCAGAGGTTAAAGGTGAAGACCAGGGGCCTTTTAGATTCCACACCTCACAGTGAACCTACATCAAACCCAAGGTGGTACAGAGGGTCCACTTTCTGTGAACTCATAGATTTCTTCCACTGGCAGTCAATTTTCAGTCTCCACTTCAAACTCCAGCTGAGGAACCTATGCAATTGGGCTGCCTTAGATTAACCCCTTAAAAGAGAACATGTTGTCTTAACCTGGGGTTGTGCCTTTATTATGGCACCTGAGGCCACATGAAAAATTTCAGTCCTGAGCATAACAAGAAGTCGGGAAATGTCAAAGCCTAAGTGAGGTTGGGGATGTCACTATAGGCTATGCTACAAGATCCCCTAAGACTCAACTATTTTTTCTGGTTTGGTTATTCCATTCCCAGTCCTTGTCAGCCTCCACCTTTATTGATTCTTGTGCTGCTTGGAATTTTTTTGATCTGATTTCTGCCAAAGTCTTGGGTATTCACTTAGTACCCTTGAACACTCCACTGCATATTACTACTATTATTGGTACTGATATTTCTCATAGACTTATTTAGTTTCAAACAGAACCATTTAAGTCATGTATGGGAATATTTCATGAAGAAATCATTTCATGTTATGTACTTACTACCTAAGGCTACTTGCACCTTGCTACTGGGTCTTCCCTGGTTACAGTTTCATTCGCCCATAATTTACTAGTCCTCTGGGGAACTTGTTCATTGGAGTTCTTCATGCTTCTCTTTGTGTATTCGTCCCTTTCTTTAACCATCCAGGGTTTGCACACTGGCTTCTGTTCTAAAGTCACAGATTCCTTTTCCTTATCATTTCTTTGGAGATGTATTCTCTAAGAAGGCGGATGAAACTCTTCCTCCTCATAGACCTCACAGTCTGCCAGCTTCCACCTATTGGGGGGTGTACTTGAGGGCCACGACCTCGGAGTCCCTTGCTGTTAAGCCCAGTACCTCCTTGCAGTGGTTAAAGGTGAAGACCAGGGGCCTCTTAGACTCTGTGCCTCGCAATGAACCTACATCAAACCCCACGGTGGTACAGAAGGTCCACTTTCTGTCCGTGACACACACTCCTTCATAGAAATATCACAAGTAAGTTAGGTTTGGAGAGGATCTTCTGCATACTCTGCATCAGATGACAACCATATTGAGATGCTGGATCTTCTTGATACCTTCATAGAGATTTATAGAGATGCACACAGGTCGCACAACAGGGCTCAATCAAATAGACACAAATCCTCGTGACATGCAGTCTGTTACATACATGTGTGCATGCCCACATGGTGATTGACATTTGGCACTCAAATCATAAGAATTTCAGTATCTCCTATTTACTCTGTTTAATCTTGCTGTGATTTATTTGAATAGTACTATGTCCTTAACACAGCTCTATAATTGGTCTATAGAAACTGAAGGTTCATACATCCCTTACTATGGAATCACAGCTCTGCACTTCAGTAGTAGTATAGTGTTCCTGTGAAGGTACAACTTGGACTTCAGTAGAAAGATATAGCTCAGGAGAGGGCAATTAATTTTCCCATGGGGCCACATGAGAAATTTGAATGGTTTTAGAGGGCTAGACTAATAAACTCTTCAATTTCACCTATTAATTGCCACCCCTGCAGTATAGTATATGCCATAGAGCATAACAAACTCCCTACCCTCTGAAGGAAGGGTTCCCTATCTTGGTGCTCGCCCCCCTCCTTCTTCCTGTCCCTACCTCTTCCCTTTCCCAGCTTTGTCTGATCTAGCGCTTAGCCTTAGTGCTACAGTGTTCCTCCCACAGGAAGTTGAAAGTCAAGCGAGCACAGCTGCTTACCCCATGGCCAAAGATGTTCACAGGTCGGATTCGGACCGCGTGACATAGTTTGCCCACCCCTGAAATAGCCTAAAGTAACACCCTGTAAAGCTTAAAGTATGATGACTACAGTGTTTGTAAGAAAATGATGAGTATAAGCAATTTCGTCTTGTCTGAAACCAGAAAAACTTTATTATATTCACTTTTGGATTTAATTTACCTCACATTCTTTGGATCAAGTAGAGGATTCTTTGGGATTTATTAAACTTGAATTGCTGTTTATGAATCATGTATAATTTAAGTTTTTGCACAAGTTTATTTTACTGTTGGTAGTACTGGCCAAATTTACATGAGATTATATGGAATGGGGGTTTAGGGAAATACAGAAAGTGATTATAAGATCCCCTTCTGTAATATAACATATTATTCCTGCTGGATTTCCCTGGCTTTACATTCACTTGTTAATTGGAAAAACATAGTCTGAGTGTTTGTTCCCAGAGGACCACTTATGGTAGTAAATGTCCCAGTTTAATCTCACTACTTGTAACATCATCCCAAAGGCATAATGGTGTTAATTATATGAAAACAAGCACTTTCAATCATTCCCATTAGTCACTTAATCTTTAGTCGGTTCATAAACCACCATATTGGACGATGCAATATTAACTTTTGACATTACACTAAATATTAAAATCTAAAATGATTAGTTCTCAGAAGGGATTGCTGGCTATAAAGTATTATGCCATGTACACAATTCATCAAAACACATTTTGAGAAGTTTGTTTAATATATCACTTCCTTTCCAGTCTGTTATTTTAGCTAATATCTAGAGAATTTCCCATTGAAAGTATCCAATAAAGGGTGTTAGAATGTGAGAACAATCATATATCAATATATTAGGCTTAGACTGCTGCAAAACTAGGTGCTAGCAGCAATATCTTCTAACCTTAAGACTGGTCATCTCTGTTAAAGGCTCCCAGCCTAATTCACCATTGTGCGAAGTGAGCTGCGAAGCCTTCGGCTCACTTCGCACATGGTGTTATGCAACCGCTGATGTCCTGCACGCGCACATCAGCGAGCACATTAATGGAATTTCAGTCTCGATGAGAGCACTCGAGTCTCCTCGCCGGGACTGGAATCCCTTTAATGCGCTCGCTGATGTCCACATGTAGGACATCAGTGGGCGCATAATACCATTTGCGAAGTGAGCCGAAGGCTTCGCAGCTCACTTCGCACAATGGTGAATTAGGCTGTCCATGAAGCTGCCATATTGCTTGACCTTTTACAATTTCATGTATTTTTTCTTGCTCTTTCATACTGCTTTTTTGAACAATATCAGACCTTGTTACTTTAAAATAATTCTGAACATGTCAGTGAAATATTTGTAATGCTATATTTTATTCGACCTGTCTCTGCTTATGTCTATAGATAACAGGGTGCAACACTCTACTGCTATAGTTAGGTAGTCATTATTAACTCCAAAGCACAGCTTACAAACTGGAGAGATACCTAACAGCTTCAATGAATAATATAAATGTAATGTGTGCACTTATATATATTTAATATTGGTTCTTGCTGCCTGAGTGAATTATTTCAAGCAGTTGTAGCACCAATTACAGTAATAATGTAAACTTACTACCTTGGGGCTGGGGGGAGAGGTGGGTTGCAAGTGTCTTCCAGTAGATAGGTAGACTAAGGTAAGCTATAAATGTCTTGGGCTTAGTTGTAGAATTTGAGCAGATGGGTCCCTCCATCAGATGGAGCAGATCCAGGACTTTGCCTGCTCTGTAGCCGGAAAATGTGAATGTCCACCAGGGATGTTCTTTACATCTCCCAAGAGAAGCAGTGGCTATACTGAATAAAGAATAAATACAGCTTCATGTCAACATTCTTATTATAGATGGTCCTTAAGTAGATCCTATAATAATACAGAGGAGAGATGGG
This sequence comes from Pipa parva, assembly GCA_019650415.1. Taxonomy (NCBI): domain Eukaryota; kingdom Metazoa; phylum Chordata; class Amphibia; order Anura; family Pipidae; genus Pipa; species Pipa parva. Next base: position 7,296 of record WMED01018538.1, on the reverse strand, counting down.
CATTAAAGGGCAACATGTTAGTATGTGAGAAAAACTATGATATGAGTACTGCAGACAGGAGATCAAAGGACCAGTACCTCCCAAAAATAAAATAAAATTTTACATATTATATAAATACAGCACTTGTAAAAATATTATCTTTGAAGTTAAATTCCTGGATTTTATTACTTTCCTTCTGTTCTTATTTGATAGCAGCCATGTTGTTAAACAGACCTCTGGCAGTCCCACTGTTTTCTACTGGTGCTTTAGATCAGCGTTTTTCAACCAGTGTGCTGTGACACATGGTCAGGTGTGCCATTGGAAACTCGGCACTTAGCAAGGAGGGAGTCCTGTCAGTCTCCCTCCGTGGTCTGAGGAGGGCTCATGTGACCCGATTGGTCACATGAGCCAATAGGAGACAAGGAGTGTATGTGATCAGCACTCCCAACCTCACTTCCTCATTCAGTTGTGTGCAATGGCAGCAGCAGCTAAATGAGGAAGCACGCTGCGTACTCTGCTGGAGGGGGGGGTAAGATTTCCCTCCTCAGCCCCTAATTTGCTCCTCCAAGTTCCTGCTGTCCACACCCACCCCTGATTTTTGCCCTCAGCTCCTGATTGCTCTCCCAGCCCCAGATTACCCTGCAGAGCCGCCAATTCCTTCGCAGGTTCCCAGAGTGCCATTTTGGGTGGTGGTGTGCCCCAGGATTTTGTAAATGTAAAAAAATGATTGAAAATCACTGCCCTAGTGCACTGTAGGAAACCAAACTGTGTTGGGGAAGCTGTTGTATCAATCAGCTAAAGAACTGGTTATTTTGTGCATACTAAAAAGCACTCATCTTTCTCATAATGTGAAAGCCATCTCTTTGCTACATTTTGCTTAGTTCTCATATGGCATGATAATGACCCCCATCATGGGCGCAAATTCAGTTTGAATACAAAGATGGAAGCCGGCTGTACTAACTCTGTAATATGAATCCCAAGAGGTCAGCCATTTCTGTAATGTTCCCACCTTTAAGACAAAAACAAACTACGCCTGCTGTTTGTTTCATGAGCAAGACAGAAATTTATTTACAAAACGAAGAATCTCCGGCACTCCGAGTAGATAAAATCAATAATTTTATTATCGCATTTAAAAGCCCATGTGGGGGTCACAAAATAAAAAGTAGGTGGCACCTACGCATTTCAAGCCGTAGCTCTTAATCATGGTGTGCAATATAAATTAAATGTAGGTGCTTTATAGGGGAAGAACAGGGTAGTGGCGGAACCTGCTTACATGATAATAGTAGGTGAATAAGTAGATGAACATGCGATCAAAAAGTTGAAGTACAGTATAAAATATAGACGTACAGAATAAAACTGTTACTGTTAATGCAGACCATGTAATATGATGTCGCAGTATGCAGTGGTAGTATCAATCCGGCAGATAAGGTGGGCAGTTAACTGGGAATATGAATATGTAAATGCCGGAATTTCAAGTAACTTTATTGACTGCTAGACAAAAGCGTAAAATAAAGACACAGTGAATAACAGGTATCAAAGTAATAAATATGGTGGATTAAAGTAAAGACTGATGTGAAGTGAATAAAATGATAAGCAGGTTCGCCACTACATATATACACATGGACAATAGTAAATGATGGCAAAAGACACGTTTACATAAACAAAGGGATGAATAATAATATGACATCAAAATGCATTAGTAAATAAATAGCAAGTAATGAGTAGTAAACGGTGAAATGACACATTAAGGATCTGTGCACATGGGAAATAGCATTCATTGTGGAGTGAATGCAATATAAGTAAAAATAAGATGAGTAAAGGTGGAAAAGGAAAACATGACTGGTAGCAGGTAAAGGGGAAACAATGTTAAAAAAGTGATAAAGAAATGTATTTACCCTGCATTACCCTAAATGTTGTATCATTGGATAATATGTTCAAATTTAGTTTTTTAATATCCTGTTCTGTTCCAAAGCAATAACTATTTATAGGATCCCCAGCGAAAAACAACAGCTATTTATTCAAATAAGCAACAATGACAAAATGGACCTGTACACAGAAAATGTGACATAAGTGGTGCAATAAACTGTGCACGGAAAGTTGCAATTTTTTTTTTAATGTGGTTACCTATTGAAATGGATATGCTTTTTTCTGACAAAAGCCCCTAATTTCCACTTTAATCTACCTAAGTAAAACTGGCAAATGTGACACAATACGCCTTGTCAAACTCGCTACTGTGACAGACTCCAACACTTGGGGCCTAATTCACCATTGTGCAAAGTGAGCCGCGAAGCGTTCGGCTCACTTCGCACATGGTATTATGCGCCCACTGATGTCCTGCACGCGGACATCAGCGAGCGCATTAAAGGGATTCCCCTCCCAGCGAGGAGACTCAAGTGCTCTCGCCGGGAGGGGAATCCCTTTAATGCGCATGCTGATGTCCGCGCACAGGACATTAATATGCACATAACACCATGTGCGAAGTGAGCCGAACGCTTTGCGGCTCACTTCGCACAATGGTGAATTAGGCCCTTGGTGAATAGATTCATTTTGCATAGGCGCACAAAGTGGTTGTGAAGAGTTCGTTTAGCCTGCAACTGCCAGGAGAGTCAGAACTGGTCACGAATTAGCCACATTGCAGAGTTTGCTGAATATGTAAAAATCAGTAAGTGGTAAATAAATGGGAATTTGCACCTTTACACGAATGCTTCATGAATAATCCCCATATATACTTCTTGTACACTTACGCCCAAAGCTGTACTCAATATTGCATGTGTGGTCTGACGAGTGATTTGTAAAGTAGTAGAACTAGAAGCAAGTAGGCCCCGGTGCAGACTTTGGTCTGGGCCCCCTTGACTTACTGTCTAAACACCCACATCTCCCTGTTTCTTTCTCTCGCTTCTTGTGTTTACCAGTATCCTTTAGTCCTCACATATGGGATCATTTTCTGGCCATGTCATACTGCAGTTTACATTTTGTTTTTGATATAAGATATCATTTTTCTGACCAGAGGTTCCTGGGCCCTGGTGCCACCGCTTCCTCCGCACCCAACAATCCTATTTGGCTTGGCAGCAGCTGTTTATACTGGTTTCCGTAGTTAAGTTTACTGAAATTCCAAGTTACAGCTAATAAACATGTAAAATGCTTTATTAGTACAACAACAATTAGAATTATTTTTATATAAAAGAGAACTCTACAATTTCTTGAAAATTGAATACTTTTAATATAAAATAACAGAATGACAATCATTTCAAAACATCTCTGCAACACCTCAATAATTACTTATTAGCCAGGCAACTTTTGGGTTTCTAGAGCTCTCCAGGTTTGAAAACAAAATGCTCAGGTGTTGCTATATTTTAACTTCTTTAATGGGTCCTATTTGTCACTGGGACCCATGCAGAGATATATATGCATGTCACTGGTCGGTGATAAAGATTATAAAATGCTTCTAAGCATGCTCTTGGCATAAAGGTTTTTTAACCACTATCTCTCATTGCTGCTCCTCAGAAACATTTTTATGATTCTGCCTCTGATGTCTTGATTTCTTAAACTGTAGATGATTGGGTTGAATAATGGAGTAAAGACTGTATGTAGCAAGGATATAATCTTATTAACAAGCAGTGAACGACCCTGAGATGGTATCATGTATTTTGTGATTAGCGTACCATAAAAGGATCCAACAACAATCAAATGGGAACTGCATGTTGAAAATGCTTTTGGTTTCCTGATTGTTGAGGGGATCCTGAGTACCGCGATGAATATATAAATATAACTTATAATTATAATGCTACAAGGCAATATAAATATTGGCATGGAAAATACAAAGACGATGAATTCCACAAAGGAAGTGTCTGAACAAGAAAGTTTCTGTAAGGGTGAAAGGTCACAATAAAAATGATCTATGATGTGACCATGGCAAAACTGGAACTGAGCTACCGGCAGGACTGCAAGTAGATTAAGGGAAAATCCTAATACCCATGGCCAAGCTGTCAAACAAATACAGTGACTGAAGTTCATAATAGATTTGTAATGTAACGGATGGCAGATTGCTAGGTAACGATCATAGGACATGACTGAAAGAAGGAAACATTCAGTGATAGTTGTAGCACTGAAAAAATAAAACTGTGTTATACAACCAAGAAATGTTAACCTCCTGCCTCCCATCAGAACCGCGCCAAGAATGCTAGGTATGGTGTTGGTTGAGAGCAAGATGTCTGATATAGAAAGATGGCATAGAAAGTAGTACATTGGGGAATGTAGAGGCTGACATAATGAAACTATCACAATGATCAGGAGGTTTCCGCTTAACGTCAAAACAAAAACTAGCAAGAAAAAAACAAAAAATAAAATATTGAAACTGTGCAGGTTTCCAAAGCCTTGAAGAAGGAATTCACTGACACGCGTTTGATTCTTTGGAAATATTTCCATTAGAAGTCCCCTTACAACTAAATGAAAAGAAGGCACTTTGTTAAAAAAAAAAAAGGATGCAAAACCAGGAGACATATATATATATATATATAATTTCCACACCAAAAATGATATGTTGGTTCAGCTTTGGAAGTAGCATACTGTGTATTTATTATCCAAATGAATCTACAGAATAGGCAACTTAATGTCATAAAGGAAAGAACGGGATTTCGGCTGCTATTTACTATTGGATGTAGGAGACATATAAAAAAATATATAAAAATATATATATACAGAATGAAACCTCTTGTAAGGATTAATTAAAGGGGTCTTCTAGACTTGGAATTTTCTAAGAAACTCAACATGTGGGATATACCTATATATATATATATATATATATATATATATATATATATATATATATATATATATATATATATATATATATATGCTGCTTGTCTTGTTGGTATCGTTTATCATCAATTATTTTCAATGTGCATGATCAGGCAGAAGCTAAAAGTTTATTGACTTCACTCAATGAAAGACACCCAAATAAATGTGAAACAGATCATATAATAATTCAGTGGTGAGGTTGTGTGTAGGCTTAAAGCAATGCAGGCACTCTTCTTCAAGGACTGTTAAATATTCTCCCATATCCAAACCTTGTTAAGTAAATAATAGGATGCATAATTTTCTTGTCATAGAGTAAATAGATGACTACGTGAGGAATAACTTCCAAGGGTTAGGGCTCCGCACTCTCTGATACTCCCTTCAAGATACAGCAAACATTAGTAATTCATAGATGAGTAGAAACTGGAGCAGTGCTTCCAAGCAAATGACTTTATTTTAAATCACATTTTCTTGTTATATCATTGTGTTTTAAAATGAAAATGTCTTTCCTGGTTTTTCTGTGTCTTAAAGCAAAGGAACATATTAGTTTCTGTTTTTCTTTTTTTTAATCAATTTTAAGAAAATACTAATTGTTCATAAATATTTCCATTTTTGGTGATTCACAGAAAAATAGAACACACGAACAATCTTTTTACTAAGTCTATAAAAGGAGTGGATGCTACCCATTGTTTTAACGGAGACATTAGACGGGAGCTGGGATTCTGAACAATTCATAAACAATAAGGCACTAGTCATACTGTACATACATGTGATCTCTAGATTTCTTTTAAAGCAATGGAACTTGGTAAATGTCTGTGTCTGCAACATGTCAAAAATGTCAGTAAAGAGTTCAACACAAATAAATAAAATAAAACTGTCCTTGCCAATCTATCAATGCCGTCATTAACAAGCCTTCATGTTTCCCCGAAGATAAAAATCTCCCTGTCCAGAGTCACAAAATAAATCCTATTTATTTTTCCTTTACCTGGGGATTGAATGCTTCATCTTTTTTCTGTATTCTGATAATAAATTGTACCAAGCTGCTTTACTAAAAGAAAATAACAATTACATGACGGGGAAGGGGATATTTATCCAGCTTTTTTTTACTGATTTTTACAGGATTGAAAACAACTTTTTCATGTAAGTAAAATGCATAAAAAAAGTGATTTTCTATATGGCGTAAAACAGTATTTTTAAATAGCGAATGCCGCTAAATAAAATAAACACTATTTTTCAGCATTGGGTCATCAAATACCCTTTTCAACTTTGATAAATTTCCCATATTATGTGTTACATTCTTTCTTATTATTTTAATACAGTTAGTCCTCGGGTTACGACGGTCTCGAGTTACGTCGTTTCGGGGTTACAACGCTTTATACAATGCCATGTTCCGACTTACACGGTTTCGTGACGTAAGTCGAACTGCATGCAACCATGCCTTGTTCCGACTTACACGGTTTGCGACGTAAGTCGAGGACGGATCAACGTCGTAAGTCGAGGACTACCTGTACTCTGTTCGGTGTTTAATAAACCTCAGCTGAATGGGATGACTAACATAACCAACAATATATTTAAGAAGGTAAAACCAAAGATTTTGTGAACCTTTTCAACAAATTCCTTTAAAATACCTTTAAAATTAAATACGTTACTTATACAAGGGCAGAGGATCACCGTGTAGATACCAAATGACAATACTGATAACTGAAGAAAAAAAAAACCTGCAGAAGTAATATTGTGATAAAATATATCATTATTTGTTTTATTACTTTTTTTTCCTACGTTTTCTTCCCTGTTGAGAGAGCAGGCATGGCAAAGACTAAGTGTACAATGGGAACGTTCCAGCTGACTTATGTATCATCTGTTCAGAGCAAATAAGAAGAACAATTATCCAGGGATTTGCTTGGTTTTCCCTTTGCTGCCGTTAATAAGATTTTATTTCTACAAGTTATATATCAGTGATATATCTATTCTACCCTTTAGAAGTTAATAAGAACTCCTGTAAACGTTTGCTCACCATGTATTCTAAATATTTCACTTACTGTATAATCTGTGATATTGTGAACATTTTAGGCAAGGTTAGATTCATCAATAATTTCTTTTTTGGGATGAAATTTTAAATTAGATTTTAGATTCTTAATTTAAAAAAAAAATATTAGATCGCAAAATTCCTTATCATGTATTAGATTCTGTTTTCAAATTCTAACTTGGAAGAACTAAATTGAAATCAGACTCTGATTTCTAGCTGTCTCCTGGCCATCTCCTCTTGGATAGTTAAATGACAGCTCAAATTAAATCTCTCTAAAACAGAATTGATTATATTTCCACCCAAACTTGGACCTATTCCTACCTTCTCCATTCTAGTTGATGGTGCGATCATCAACCCCTTAACCTCTGTTCCTTGTCTTGGAGTGACTTTTGACTATGCTCTTTCCTTCACTAAGCACATCTCTACCACTGCTAAAACCTGCCGATTTTTCCTTTGCAACATTGCCAAGATCTGCCTTTTTCTCTCAGACCACCGCT
>WMED01018537.1:0-12675 GCA_019650415.1 Pipa parva | reverse complement strand
TCTCCTGTCCCAACAGAACCCTTGCCCTTCAGAACTCAGTCCCCATTTATGTTATTTTAATCCCTGCCCTGCTAAAAGTTATTTACTGGTTAAAAACATAATTTGCTTTTGCCAGTATCCAGCCACTGGGGTCCAGACCTCTAATCTCTTATAGTTAGTCTGACATCAGCACACATTCCAAGCCTACAGTATAACAACTATTTAAATGCATACTGTACTAAAGGCAAACTTTTGGCTCATCTTATTTGAAAGAGCATATTGCAACACTTTCTTATGTACCTGGAAAAAAAAAAACTGAATGTAATTTATCAAAATGTGAAATAAACCATTTGAATGAGCAATATTTAATCATATGTGAAATGTCAATGAGCATAGAGTATAAAAATAAGCAGCTGTTTCTCTACTGTAGATCCTCAAAGACAATGGTATTGATTGGTCTGTGTTTTTTAAATAAGTGAACTTACTCAAGCTGATTCAGCTTAAAGGGGAACTATAGTCAGATTACATCTTTACATATAAAGTACTATACCTTAGTGAGAAGTGTTTCTCCCCAGTATTTGTTTCATGTGATACAGAATAATTGAGTAGGCAGTACTGATAAAATCCTGCACCAGGAAATGTGTGTGTGACATGAACTGGCCAGTTTTCCATGAAAAGGTTCCCTGCCCCAGACATTTTTGTCCTACTTACTACCTAGCACATGTGCACAAGTCAGCTTTCCCTCTGTAATCTCCTGCATTCCAAGCTTAATTTATGCAGCCAAAAGGGAAGCACACTGCGTAACCAATAGCAGTCAGGCAGCTTTTGCTTCTCATGTTGCCTGACTTGCAGAACAGAAAGAGGAGGTAGAGAGGGGGAGGAAAATGTCAGCTCTCAGGAAAACTAATTAAGGGAAACAAACCAAAAGTATTAGTCCTTTTTTAACTGTTTCTGTCAGCAATTGGCTTAGTATAAAGTTTTATACGTACTGTGTGTGTACAATTAAATCAGCACTATAGTGCCCCTTTAGCTAGACAGCTTGCTTATTATATAAAATTAATATAAACTACCCTTTATGAAGAGCTGGAAGGAAATTTATATGTGCATTGCATGATTGCGTATAGACCAATACAATCTATGGTATGTATCAGAACTAATAAGTAACCAGTCCTGCAGCACAGAGGAGTATATGTTTGCTGATAAATGTATATCATTTTAACGCAAAACTGCAAATAAAGATTTCTACTTTACAATCCAGATTTATAATATAATGTACCATGGTTCATAATACCTTAGTTAGATTTACTTTCACTGTGGTAACCTAGCTTTCTAGACTGTCTAAATCCTTGTATGCACTGAACATGGGTAAAACTATTATTGGGATACCATATGCTGGTAGGATTGGCAGGCAGATGCCAGACAGAGAGAACACTTAGATCTGATTGCAGTAGGGGCCCCATTAGGTATTGGGGCCCTAAGTAATTGCTCCACCCCCATAAAACTGTTTTTGGCAGGTACATTTTTGAGTTAGAACAAGTGTTATGCATCAGTTTCACTGTCTTTGTCAACTTTTAGTTTCCTTTTAATATCAAATTTCATGTACATCATGCTGTCAGACATGACTTTTTTTTTAAACATAACGTAATCTGGTAATTAAAGAAATGTGGGAAGTCTCAAGTAGAAACAATCATGTCGAAATTAGTTTGACAATATTCAGGCAACCAGCAAATTACACATTTTGTGCGTGACAATCAGTAGTACACAAGTATATTCTGGTAATGTTTTGAAAAGTTAGTAATGGGGAATTTAATTTGATGCTATTTTTTTATGACAATAGTATATTTAGAGGATTAGTAAAAATAATATATATATATATTAGTCTGCTTTTATCCATGTGATAACATTAGGAATATTTCCACTGATTACAGATTTTGCTTTGTTATTCCTTATTATTTCCCCAAAACCCAGTCTTTTCAAGTCTCATGGCACAGTTGGCAGTGTTTTCAATGAGGTTCAATGAGTGTTCTGTGTTACAGTAAATTATGTTTAGATTGTAAGCTCTACGGGGCACGGGCCTCCAACCTCTTGTGTCGATCTCAACATAGCACTTAAAGTGATGTATCCCTGTGATCTCATACTGTATTGTTTAATGCAATTCTGCCATGTCTGTATTTTATTTTTTATTACTGAACTGTACAGCGCTGCGTATGTGTGTGGCGCTTCATAAATAAAATTATACAAACTTCAGTGTACCTCAGCCCTGTCACTTGACTTGTAAATCAGGACCTACAGCTACCCTCTCCGGTACCCCTCATAAAGAATAGCCAAAATGAAGCTCAATTGTATATTCAATAAATATATATATATATAAATATCATTGACAGCCCACGATTTTGTCTAAGTTTTTAATTTGAACCCACTGTGTATTTGAGTTTGACACCCCTGGTTTAGAATGAAACTACTTTAAAGTACTTAAGTACTGTATAAGTTTATAGTATTTATTTATAACGCATATGTTAAATTAGCAGTGATTGTATACGTATCTTCCTATTAAATTAGATTTTAACAACTGCAAAATAGAGAAAAATAACCAGTGGCGCAACACAATTAAGGAAACCTTTGGAACATCTATTCCATTTACTCTAAGAGGCAAAGTTTATTCTAAAATAAATGAAATTCTGATCACTGAAAAGACAATTCAACTCTTAAAAGATCAGGAAATACGAACTGGTATTTGTGTCAACCCTGGGTAGCTATGCCTTCTAAAATTGAGTCTGTGTGCGTTAGAGAAATTCCTAATGTGCTCTGTTTAATCCCACAAGGATCACTATGTGCTACTGATAGCTAAGATTTCTCTCCTAGATATATGAATACTTCTGAAACTCATTTTGTATTTTGTGTTTTGGGAACAATTAATCGGAGCCATGGCAGTGACCCAGAATTCCATTGGTATGATAATGAAAACAACACCAATTAATCTTCATGCACACCACCTAATTGATATAGAAATGAATTTTTACATCAGCGGTATCTAGCTCTAATCTTTTTAAGAATAATATTTTTTTTTTAAAGATGCAGCAATTATTAACAGCATCTGCTACTTTTTGTTTTTAAACTTTTTTTTACATTATCCAATAGAATGTTGAAATGTTTTGAGTTTATGTAGTTATATGGGGGTTATTCACTAAGGCGCAAATTCGACTGTTGAATTTGCAAACAGCGGATTCCCTTAGCAAATCCGCTACAATTTCCCCATTGTAAAGTCGCGACAATTTTTTAATGTTAAGATTGCAACAATTTTCCCATAATAAAGACGCGACTGCGACAATATTCTCATTATAAAGACGCGACTGCGACTGTAGCAGCCTATTGCGACTGTCTTTATCTGGCAAATTTGCACCTATACGCAACAATTCGGACTTTAGTAAATAACCCCCATAATCAGAGAATTTGTTTTACAGGGAATTTATTTTATCTTCTCTTGCCATATTCCTAATATTTAAGCTAGCAGTAACCCCAGAGATAGGGTTTCACTTACTGACAGAGTTGTTCAGTTCAGACATCAAAATATTTATTGTTAGTCCACTTATCCCACACAGAGTTTGCACAAAAAAAAATGTATTGGTGCCAGAGGTTTGTAAAATAAGTTTCAAATTAGCACAGTCGATAAATACGGTACGTCTGTAGAGCACTTAAAAGAGTTTCCATACAAATTACTTATCAGTATCAGTTCCAGTAACAGTTGCATCAGTCTTGGGCGGTTATTGGCTAAGGCTAGGTTTACACAAGCATATTATGCTCAGCGCATAATACCCTAGTGTGAAAAAAAAAATACGCTAGTGTGAACCTAGCCTAAAGAGAGAATTCAACAGTCGAATTCTCAAACAGTAGATTCCCATAGCAGTTCCACGACCGCATCAATTTAAAAGTCGCATCCGTGACAGTATTCCCATAGTAAAGTCAAGACTGTGACAGTAGCAGTTTAGTGCGACTGTCTTTAGCTGGCGAATTCACAACTTTATGCAACAATTCGGACTTTAGCCAATAACCCCCTAATTCAGCTTCATGGAAATAGATTCCACATAGGACTCATCTTTTCTAATGGTGGGAGGTTTCCAGTTATAAACCCGAAGCAAATATCATCTGCCCAAAGGACACAGATAACAATTAGTCAGGACTTCTCCAGCAACACTTAAATAATCAATCTCTAGATAATAATTTCATAATAAAAAATAGAGTCCAAACATAGTGTTTAACTGTTTTAATATAATAAAGTAATGAAAAAAAAACATACTCACAAGCCAAATATTATTCTCCTGATGAAGCTGCAAACTAGCAGCAGTGAAACGCGTTGAGAAGGAAAAAGATAATTTTTGATGTGCTTTTGTACTTGCTTTGCTTGTGAGTGTTTTTTATCATTACTCTATTATATTAAAATGGTTAAAAACTATGCTTGGACCCTTCTATTTTTTATGACATAATATTGGGGGATATTTATAAATATCATAAAAGTTTTCTACTGGTATATGGATTTACCTTTAATTTTGTAGAAAATATCTATATTGCCAATATAGATATTTGTTGAGCCTTTTCTGACCTTTTTTCTCACTGAAAAGTGTTCATCTAGTTTAGGGAGGTTAAAACCCATTATTCCATATGGAGATAGTTTAGAACATTTTTCTAAGTCCCCGTCCAATAGATCAGCGATGTCGATATTGATGGAAAAGGAACTTCACGGAAAGTCATGTAAAGTGTAGCGGTATTTACACATCAATATTTATTGATATTGATCTTTTTCCGTATTGATAAATTTTATTCAGCACAACGTAATTTGAGGGAAATGGGAAATGCGGCGAAAAGACAAAAAAAAGTCGATAATACGGTGAAAAGCGTCAAAACGGATCAAATTGCAGTGAATAGGTCGAAATGACCTTTCTAAATTTCTCCAAGGGCTTAAGTGCTTTTCCAAGAAAGAAATAGACAGCAAATACATGTAGTATAACCAGGTATATTAAATGGTTTCTTTAAAATGATTCTATGTAGATGACTTATCTTATACGATTTAAATACCGTTTCAAACATTACATCAGAGACTTGTACAACTGTACACTCTAAAACAAAACATAAAAATGTATCACTTAAAAACAGAAAGAAAATAATGAATTAGACATGTACAAGTGGTTGGAGAAAATGTGCGCGTTCTTGCAAAACTAACGATAAGGGAGAACTGCTTTTCAGCCACTTGTGTCTTTAAAAATGGGAACAAAAAAATAATTTATATGTGTCCGAAAAGTGCTCTGAGCACAATAGATTTCTAACAGGTTACTCAAGGCTTTACAAGCCGTTTTATTGCAGTCATGTTATCATTTTTCAGAACGGAATAAGCTTGAAGGTCCTACAAAACAAAATGTGTTTTTAACATTTTAAAACATGAAAAAAAAAAACCAATAGCAAATAAAAATTATGCGGCTCTTGATGATGTTGCTATAACGTCACTGAAATGATTGAGTTGTATAGTAGGACTTTTTCCTTACTGGCATGTTCAGAAGACTAGAAATCACATGTCCAGTAAGGCGTTTCTCAGGTGTGAGGTGGCTGGTATTAGGGGCATTGAAAGATAAAGAATCTTCAGATCTCCTTAATTGTAGGCTGACAAATTATGCATAGAAAGGTGTGGAGATGGTGTCTCGGGCCTGGTTCACACAGCATGGTTATGCGCTGCATATTTTAGGAAAGTGCCTCCGCAAATTCAGGCCACTGTATATTCTAGTGGCACTTTCCTAATGTACATTCCCGAGCGCAGTGTGAACACTCCCTCAGTGTTTGTGGCACCCCCTATCTGGCCGCATTTTGTGCACGGCATATGCCAGATAGGGGGTGCCGCAAACACTGAGGGAGTGTTCACACTGCGCTCAGCCCCTGCCTAGAATTGCTCTTCCGTGCAAGTGACAACATACCCAATACTCTTAAAACCCAACAAGTGGGTGCGCAATAATGGGTTTGCCATACTTGAATAGCAAAACTTGTCCAATTCCTTCCACAGAAGCTTGTTTTCATATAGTTTCAGGGGATATCTACCAGTTTGGTTAGTCTTCTACACTATAATGAATGTTTAAAAAAATATTAATTTGCCAGTCTCAGGCCCAGATAAATGGGGAGAGGTAGAGAAAGCAGTGGCAAACTACTCCACTATAAGTGTTGAAATATTTTATGAATCACAACCAAATGCTTTCAAACGTGGTGCTAGAAGGTAGGGCCCCTGGACCGGAAGGCATCCTACAAGCTAACAGGAAGAACTAAAGAAGCGGTCAAAGATGGGAAAGCATGGAAGAACGATGATCCATAAAATGACCAAAAGTCAGCCTCGACTGAACGGATAAATCATCATTATTGCTTGGCTAACACTGCCCGGAACAATTTTCTTCTGATGACAAAGACCCAGAAACCTGAACTACAGTTGTATAGAGATAGTATGACATTTCTAATACCCCAAGGGCTGTATGTGACATGCACAATTATAAAAAAAAACTTTCAGGAATTGTCATTTCTTTGGAAAAGGCTTGTTTGCCTACATTTCTCAAAAAGCATTGCTGGTTCAGTTATAAAATAAGTATGTGAAGTGAAAACAAACTATGAAAAGGCAGACATTGGCTAAAATATCCTTAACTCTACTGAGAAAGGTCTGAAAGTCTAGAGGTAGAGGTGGTATTCTTTAACAGTGAGAAATCATGTAACCTCTAAGAGCCCACTGGGTGAGTTATGATTTACAGGGCTCATTGTAAAATAGCAAATTTTTCCCATGGTTCTTCTTCTTCTGGAAACACTATTTTGCATTTATTTCCCAGGGATCCTTGCCAGTTCTGTAAGTCTTCCTAACGAATTGAGTGTAAGCCACTAATCAAGAATGGTCACATGGGTTGAAGCAGGTTTTACATTACAGAATCAGGACAAAGAAAGAATAAAACAACATTCAGCCTAGATGTACGCTTCTTAGAAAAATCCCGTGACACTTTAAAAACATAAATATATATAAATATGGCCACAATAGCAGAACATGCAGAGGGTCTCTTTCCTAAGGTGACAAGTTAGTTTGAATAACTAAAATAAATATTTCAATGAAAGCCAATTTCTCTAGGATAATCTTCTTATATTGATAAGGACAAGAAAGTCTGAAACAAATCTCCCCAGAGGTGGTATGTCAGTGAGAGTTCTCCGAGCATGCCAAAAGCTCTGTGGGAATCATCTGACTGATAGGGTTTATTACGTGAAAAGTGCTGGAGGTTTATTTCCTGCTTAAGATGCTCATTTGCATACATTAACCGGTTATGTTTACCTCCCTACCTGGAATAAGTCATTTCTGTGGCACAACACACACTAGTTAGAAAAGCCTGCTTTCCTATGTCTGGGGCCATGCGCTCTCTGAAGCACATAATCTTGATGTGCTCTGAGCTACTAGAAGCTTGTGTAGCAGACTACACATACAATAAATGGGGTATTTCTTTCTTTGCTTCTCATGTTAAAAAAAAAAAAAGCATTTCAATAAAAAGCTATTTCTCATGAGAGTTACACGCAAGAAAAACCACCTTCCTGATACTGGAATTAGGAATTCTTGATCAGATCTGTCTGAAAGGTTGTGCTCTAGACATGTAACAATATGAAAACAATTTGTTGCAATGTGTGTTACATGGCTCACCATATAAGAGTGGCAAATGCTGCAATGAAAAAGGCCATTTTACTCCCATTAGTCCAGCCCCTATGACCCTGTAGGTCTATTTTCTTGCAATCACAGTTGATAGTTGATTATGAAAAGAAAGTGTTTACCTTATTCAAGATGTTTTCTAAAATGTATGCAATACGTATATACTGTATTATTTTAGTTACAAAGGTGGGTAACACAGCAAAAAGATTTATTTTATTTATATGTATTCAGAGGTCTCAGTGCTCCTTTAATTAGCTGATAAAGGAATATATTAGAAAAGTTGTGGATGTGAGGCTCATATAAAAACTGTGCATTTTAACCAATGATCTATCGAGAGGAAATGCTTTAATTTTGTGTTTTGTCCAGAGGATTTTTAGTAATTATAGGAGAAGCAGCAAATATGACTTCAAATTGCTTTTGAAAACTCAAAGCCTTTATTATTTCTAATTTGAGTCACTAATCCATTCCCAAACCAGCCTGTCTGGAAAAAGAATTGACCACTGGGAATGACAACCCACCCACTGCGTATTAAGTCAGTTGCACAAGCTTTCACTAGCACGAAACTCCACCTCTAAATTATTTTATCCTTTCTTGTCTTTGTCAGTGGAGAGCAGATAGATCTAATCAGTATGTATGGTGCAACAGAAGTGACTTTTCTAAAACACTTAGCAAAGTCATGGTGACTGCTGCTGGTAGGGAGACCTAAGGCAATGCCCCCTGGTAAATGTATGCAAATTAGCCCCTCCGAAAGAAAACTGACTATATGGCACTGTCATATGGTTAATTATTTACATTTACTATACTAAGTTAGAAAAATTAAGCTTTTAAATATGATTCAGCAACTAAACAAAATCCTTTTGAGAAATGAGCAATTTTAATGTACTGTTTACATTAGCATAACATGAATAATTATACTTTAATTTGTAGATGAACGGCTGGGACCATAGCCTCTCCCCCACTAAGCCCTAGGTGCAGGTAATTATACTGTAGGGGGTAGAACATAGCTCTCACTGCAGCAGAGGGGAAAACCATGACATTGTTGTTTCCCCCTTGCCACTGACATCACCAACGCACCACATATCAGGACCTTTTATTATACACAGATTATCAGGGGGTTATTCGCAAACAGCGGATTCCTGTAGTAAATCCACTACAATTTCCCAATTATAAATTTGTGACAATTTTTAATGTTAAGATTGCGACAATTTTCCCATAATAAAGTTGCGACTGTGACAATATTCTCATTATGAAGATGCGACTGCGACAGTTGCAGTCTATTGCGACTGTCTTTATCTGGCGCATTCGCACCTATACGCAACAATTCGGACTTTAGTGAATAACCCCTAGAATCTATAGAATAGCTTTATGTTTTTTATATTGCATTATATTTTGTTTCATTTTACCAAATTGATTTATTTAACCAACCGCTTTTTACACCTGTTGGTTTCATGCCAGTGACACCTAATTTCTGATTGGCTACAACTTCATTGGTTTTTATGCATAGCTGAAAATTGTTACATTTAACAAAAAAATACTGTCCCAAATACACAAAAAGTATCTGTGGATGCCATGACTAATTGGTAGAATTCGACTATTAGTTTTGTATGCAGGATAAATGCTTGTCATTCATTTATTGTTTTATACACACTCTTTAGACAATTGCAGAATATAAATAGAAAGAACATCTACCTATTGCACATGTATTGCTGGCAAAATAAATAGCAGAACCATAGCAAGCATATAGAAACATGACATATGTATTTTAATCTCATTCATTCTAGCATATCCCTATTCTTATCAATGAAAAGCTCTTTGTCCTCACCTATACTGTTTCTCATCATTTGAGAAGCAGGTGCTAAAAGAAGAAAACAAATGCCTCTAGCACCGTGTAGGATCTGCTGATGAGTGCATATTCTGTGTCCCTCTAGAACTGTTAATGACAAAAAGCCTGCTCAATGGAGGTCAAATAATTCCCAATGTCAATGGTAGCTACTGGTGGGTTAAAAATCTTAAGAATCAGAAAATATGACGAAGACCTTAAACACATTATTATTTATTATTTAGCGCTATTAGGTTACTCGCTTTTACCTATTGCAAGACATTAAAAGGGGTTTAAAGCGTAGCCCTATCAAGGGTTGTTTTGGTTCTACATTTTCTTGAGGTTCTTTACAACTGCCTGTAATGGCAAGGCTGGTACCTAGGAAGAGGAGAAGGAGAAGGCATCACTAACTGGAACCACAGTACACTTGGCGCTTTCAAATCCCAAGGTGCGGAATCTAAGACACACCCTATGCCTCTGCAAGGAGGTATGGACTTTGCGGTGGTACTATGTCCAGGTCGCCACCCTTAAGGCTTGCTGTCTACTGATGGCTAAGAGAGTAACTTGAGATAGTTGAAAGTTTAGCTAATGTCAGGGCAGGTGGAAAGATGCAGAATCAGGAAACAGGTCACAAGGTTGGTGCAGGCGGCAAACGAGTGAAATCAAAGGACAGGCACAGAGAAGTCAGACAGAGTATATAGCACACCCAGGAACATCAGTAGAGTCCTTCCTATAAATGGATGCCAGACAAGACATTCTATGAGTTTAAATAGGCTTTGAGATGAGAACTTGTATGCAACGCAATCCCGCGACTGCGTCTGTCACCAACCCGAGACGTCCATGAGTATTTATGCACCAGAATATCTAACTGCCCGCAACTACAAACCGGATTCCAAAAAAGTTGGGACACTAAACAAATTGTGAATAAAAACTGAATGCAATGATGTGGAGGTGCCAACATCTAATATTTTATTCAGAATAGAACACAAATCACAGATCAAAAGTTTAAACTGAGAGAATGTATCATTTTAAGGGAAAAATATGTTGTTTCAAAATTTCATGGCGTCAAGAAATCCCAAAAAAGTTGGGACAAGGCTATTTTTTACCACTGTGTGGCATCCCCCTTCTTCTCACAACACTCAACAGACATCTGGGGACAGAGGAGACCAGTTTCTCAAGTTTAGAAATAGGAATGTTTTCCCATTCATGTCTAATACAGGCCTGTAACTGTGCAATCCTCTTGGGCCTTCTTTGTTGCATCTTCCTCTTTATGATGCACCAAGTGTTCTCTATAGGTGAAATATCTGGATTGCAGGCTGGCCATTTCAGTACCCGGATCCTTCTCCTACATAGCCATGATTTTAGGATTGCTGCAGAATGTGGTCTGGCATTATCTTGTTGAAAAATGTAGGGTCTTCCCTGAAAGAGATGATGTCTAAATGGGAGCATATGTAGTTCTAGAACCTGAACATAGTTCTCTGCATTAATGATGCCTTTCCAGACATGCAATCTGCCCATGCCACAAGCACTCATGCAACCCCATACCATCAGTGATGCAGGCTTATGAATTGATAACAACTTGGTTTATCCTTGTCCTCTCTGGTCCGGATGACATGGCGTCCCAGTGTTCCATAAATAACTTCAAATCGTGACTCATCTGACCACAGAACAGTCTTCCATTTTGCCACACTCCATTTTAAAAGACCCCTGGCTCAGTGAAAACATCTGAGCTTGTGGAGCTTGCTTAGAAATGGCTTCCTCTTTGCACTGTAGAGTTTCAGCTGGCAACGGCGGATGGCATGGTGGATTGTGTTCACTGACAATGCTTTCTGCAAGTATTCCTGAGCCCATTCTGTTATTTCCCTGACAGTGGCATTCCTCTTTGAGGTGCAGTGACATTTTTAAGGGCCCGGACATCATGAGCATCCAGTAGAGTTTTACGGTCTTGACCCTTATGCACAGCAATTGTTTCAGATTCTCTGAATCTTTTGATGATGTTATGCACGGTTGATGATGATAACTTAAAAGTCTTTGCTATTTTACGCTGGGTAACAATATTCTGGTATTGCTGCACTATTTTTCTGTGCAACAATCATGGAATTGGTGATCCTTTTACCATCTTGGCTTCAGAGAGACACTGACACTCTGAGAAACTCTTTTTATACCCAATCATGTTGTCAGTTGACCTAATTAGTGTTAATTGGTCTTCCAGCTGTTCGATATATGCTCAATTTCCTTTTTCCAGCCACTTATTGCTACTTGTCCCAACTTTTTTGGGATTTGTTGACACTGTGAAATTTTGAATCAACGTATTTTTCCTTTAAAAGGTTACATTTACTCAGATTAAACGTTTGATCTGTCATCTATGTTCTATTACGAATAAAATATTGACGTTTGCCATCTCCACATCATTTCATTCAGTTTTTATTCACAATTTGTTTAGTGTGCCAACTTTTTTGGAATCCGGTTTGTAGACTCCGCACAAGATGGCGACCGCAACAGACGCCGACGCTGAAGCAGAGAAGAAGCCCATGAGTAAGTTGCAATCCTAACACTGCCCTGCTCCCAAATCCTAGCAACAAACTTTTTTCTTCCAGAAATCTTCATGCGCAGAAGCACTGCTGGATCATAAAAGTACTTCTGTGCATGCCTACACTGGCAGTGCAGTCCTGGGGGGTGAGCACTGTCTAGAGCAGGCATGTCAAACATGCGGCCCGCGGGCCGCATGTGGCCCTTTACAGGCATATCTTGCGGCCCGCACAAAAGTCTCAAACTTTGTCTCGAAACACTAAATTATATGAAGTGCATGTACAGTGATACCTCGGTTCTCGAACATAATTCGTTCTGGAAGTGCGGTTGAGAACCAAATTTGGTCGAGAACCAAAACAGATTGACTTGTATTGCAGATTGACTTGTATTGATGCTGAAAATGCCATTCGGCTGTTCGAGTTCCAAATATTTGTTCGGATTCCAAGACAAAATTTTCTCGAATTTCCTGGTCGAATACCGATTTGGTCGAAAGTCAAGGCATTCGAGAACCGAGGTATCACTGTAGTATCAACAGTCCGCTTGCAGCCTGGGTTTATATAGATTGACACAGAGCTAGTTGGTGGCTCCAGAGTTGCGGCTGTATGACGTGTGTACTTTGGTCGGCTGCTGATCATGTAAGCAGGTCATA
>WMED01018536.1:0-12675 GCA_019650415.1 Pipa parva | reverse complement strand
TCGATCTGGGGCTCCATGCAAAATCTCACCCCGTGGGGTCAAAATGATCGCAAGAACGGTACCATGCTAAATGTAGTATTTCTTCTCTGTAATAAGTACTGTGCCCATGTTGTGCAGCGCAGTTTTTAAACAAAACTAAGGCAGTGGTGGCCAGGAGGAGTTTTGTTGGTGAATCTGGGCTGCTCCATGGATCACAATAACAACTTTCAGTAAGCTCCGGCACTCCAAAAATAGTATATTAAAAATCAAAATTTATTGTACATCCAGTTAAAAACAAGGTTCATGTTCAATCAAGCAAGTAACATTTAAAAAAGGCACCTAGCTGTGCCAGAAGCTACTTACTTACAAGCAAAATGTGAGCATGCAGTATATATGACACTAGCTCAAGACATTAATCAAGTACTCAAGATTCCTGCTTGGTAGATCCGTTGTGGTGATATAAATGGGTCAAGGTACACAAACACCAGTTTTAGGTGTCACAGGAACAAGCCATTTCTGATTTATATATATACAGTATATATATATACGGTATATTTATAGTCTTATGTTGCCTTGTAGTGGTTGTTTATTGTAAGTGTTGTTGGAAATATTATTTAGCAAAAGCTTGAATGGATATTGACAAAATATCAAGGGAACTTAACTACATAGAGGCATGATCAGAAAGTGAAAAGAATCACAAGGTGCATTCCTAGAAAAAGCCAAGTAAGCAATATTTTTGTAGCCTGCTCACAGACAATGCAGAAACAACATCAAAACCCAGCTGACTATGTACTATGTGTTAATGAATCAGCAATAGTTACTGGTTCCACTAAGTGACAAGGGAATTATTCATTTAAGTGCACAAAAAGGTTCAAAGTCACATTCATATGCCACTTACCCAAATTTGCATATTCAGCAAACTTTACATGCATATGACTTTTGCCTATTTATTAAGCATAAGACTGCGTCAAAGTGGTGAATTTTCACATTAATGTGTTCCCGAAAATACCATTTTTACAGAAAAATAGGTGATCATACTTAATAGACACAATTTAGAGTTTTTACTACCATAGATTAAATATATTGTAGCTATAAATGCATTTGAAACATTTTCATTTTTTAGTGTTACAATTTACCGTGTCTCCCTGAAAATAAGACAGTGTCTTATATTAATTTTTGCTCCTAAAGATGCTCTTGATCTTATTTTCAGGGGATGTCTTATTTTTGGGACACGGAACTGGTACACGGTATACTTCTCGTACTTCACTGCAGCTAGGTCTTATTTTCAGGGGAGGCCTTATATTTCTTTGCTTGGGAAAAAGTGCACTAGGTCTTATTTACAGGGGATGTCTTATTTTCAGGGAAACATGGTATGTAATACAGGTAATAAACTTACTAAATTGGGCAGACACTAAAATTGTGCAGATACTTCCTGTTTTGGTGTTTTCTGTACAGCTTGGATATTGTGGTTATCTACTGTGGTTAGATTACATTTTTTTATTACACACTGCAGAGTAAAATTACTTGTTTGTACTAACTTATGTCAGGTAATGCATGACAGCACACACTGTTTAACAAGAACAGGACCTAATCACAACTGGTAGATTGCAGTTACAAAATTCAACAGTATTGCTACCATTCTGAACTGTATTATACCCTAGGGTTCTAAATTTGTATTGGACAATTCATTTATGTAAACAGAGATCAATAAAGCAGTTAAGAACATGCCAATATTTTTATCTTACAAATAGCTGAAAAATAAATTTGACTGCTAAAACTGAGCAGCAGGTTATTATATTTTATATTATGTATTATATCTGGCAAGATAAGTTTTCATTTTCTTGTACAATTATGTCCAGATTGTACATATTGCATCCAAAAAAAGGAATAGTTGTGTTAATAAGCTATAAAATATAACTGAATGAATACAGAATTCTGACCAATTCAAGCTAACACTTTAGTGTAGGATATCATGTTCTTTACATATGCACTGTGCAAAAAATATCTATTGCAAAATAAAAGTATTATCACAGTATGTTATTTTAAAACAAACAGATAGCACTATGCTATTTGCCAGGGGGCCCGGCCACTACCACTGTGACCCTTGTAGTGTGCCATGGGGAGTGGTCCCCGGTTCTGCTCATGCATCAGCCTAGGAGAGGGGACCTGCTCCACTTATGGTGCCATTTTCAGTTATTTTCTTAAATGATATAACTAAACTTATTATAGTTATTCTTCAAGGCATTTTGTATTACATATTCCTTACTTTTGAATATTTTCTTGCAAAATCTCAAAAATAATTGCAAAAATGCCTTTTTAAAGGTCGTGTTTACCTTGGAATTTATTTTTAATATGTTAGATGGTGGTAGATACAGTAGTTGGCATATGGTCTTCGCTTTGTGCATTTGGTTCCTTAATTATCTGATGTTCTGTTTTGCTTTATTCTTGGTTGCCATGGGTCACTGACTGACAGCAACCAAAAAAATGATCTAAGGCTTGATTTTTAATTCATTATTCTTCAAGTCCTGTAATATTAATCTTCCATTATGTACTTCACTACGTGAAATGGTTCCAGCAATCAAAAGACTATTTAAATAAACAAGCTTTACATAAAAACTTATATAATTCACTGCAAAAAATAAAAATGTAAGACCATTTGCAGACTGAATACTACTATCTACAACATACTAAAACAAATCCCCAAGAAGACACCAATGTTAGACCCATTGTCATAGATGAAAACTCAATGGCTACACTTACTGCATGTCTAGTCTACAATGATGCCACTGTAGTATGTTCTGATGCAAAGTGCTTCTGCCATATATTGATGGTAGTATCCAGAAACAGCAGTCCAAATTTAAGAGGAATGTATTTGAAACATTATACTTCGATGCCATCTACTGGTGGTTCCCAAACTAGTGGTAAATAAAGTATACGTAAGTCACACGATTTATGATAGCATCCACAATCCTTGTATGCAGTTTTTCTGGGGTTCACTTTGTACATTTTAATTATAGACAGTGACAATGAAGTACAAGTAGTAAAAATGTGGGACTTTTTACATTTTTTTTTTTTGTGGAAAATATTGCCTTACAATTTACTAATTCACAAAGAAAAATAATAAAGCGAAAGAACAGAGATCTCAACTTACTGCAGTCCATAAGGATGAAGATTATGTAGGTCTTCCCAAAGATAATGATTGCATTCAATCTAAATGCAAGAGGTTTCTAATCATGTAAAACCTGCTTGCAACATTTCTAAATTCATTCATTCATTTGTAAAAAGTGTTCCTGAATGTTCAAATAATGTGGTTATTTTGGATCCACAGCACCAAAATGAATTTTTTCTTTGGCAAAGTTGAAGTGAATTCAAGTCACTTTGTGTTGCTACTCTCTGACAGGCAGCAATATGCTGCTTCTTATTCACTTAGTGGTGCATTCCCTAGCTGAAGAAGTGAACAGTGTAGCAATGTGGTGTAGTCAAGGAGTAGTGGATGTAGGTTTGAATACATTGGCCGTAGTGAAGTGATGTCATCTTTATAATGTCATTCTAACTGTATCAAGGGAATGTCAAATCAATGTCTATGTCATCAACCCCATTTGCCTTGCCAAATTTGCCACTTTGACACAATTCACAGTGTGATAAATAGGCAAAAGTTGCATACATTAGCACACAAAGTAATGCAAAAAGAGTTACATGCTACATAAGTTAGTGACCTTTGTAATCTTCCAAATTGGTTGTAATGCAACAATGCAGAGTTTCACATATAAGTAGAATTGGACAAGTGGCAAATGGGCCTAAACTTAGACCTGTATGCATTTGTTTGGACTTTAATAAATAAGCCCCATTATAATTAGTCTTACTAGTAGTCTTACTACATGATCAGTCATATTTAACTCCTTTTTCTAATCTATCCTGATTTCACTAACTCCTGTATTAATATATCCTGTATTTACAAATGATTACATGTATGCTGGCTCATCAAATAGGAAAGTCCACAGTTGGTTGGTTACCATTGTTCTAACTATAAAAACTGTAGTACCTATCTTTTACCACAAAGTGGAAGTCAAATACAGTGCTTACTACAAGCATTCATTAGCATGCTCAATTGCCATCCCTGTTTCATTCCTAATCACTGCCTTCTTATTTCTGTACAATGTGCACACTAATTTTCTTCCTATAGTCAAAAATTGACATGCTCTGCCAAGGATTACATTCACACCAGTGATAACTCTCTACTAATATAAAAGAATAAAAGCAGTTTAAAGTAGAAATATTGCCAACAGGAACAGTCTTTAGTGCCTCCCCTTCTCAAGTTTCCTGCTGCTCTGTGGCATTAGGCAGGCCAGGGGGAACAGCAGGTTTGTAGCACATTGGCAGATTGTCCAGTGGCTGTGCATTAGCTATAGGTTACTAGAGTGTATTCCTCTGTTATCTAGAGAATCGAAACAAGCATTTTTCCATTTTAAGGTAATTTATCAAGTTGGTGGCTATGTTATTATCATATTCTCAAAGCACACAATGGATGCTCCCAATTAATGTGTACTGAAATTGTATAGGAAAATACAGTAATTGTAAACAAACATTCTAATTTAATATAAGTATTTATTAAATAATACAATGCCTTGCAAATATGTAAACATTTATTAAAGTATTGTCAGGTTTCCATGAATTGTATGAACTACTCCTTTTGCATACTTGTACCAGTTCACAGGAGAGTTAAGGATTCCAAACTTTTCCCCCTACATTACATTACTGTATTTATAATCACTAATGATATATTACAACCCTCCTGTAACATGTGATATTGTTTTCCTCTGCTCCACATCAAAGTACAGTACAAACACTGCACAAGGATCATTAAGTGATCTTATGACTGATGTCTATGGGCCTCGAGGGGACATTTCCTAGAGCCTAAAATGTTATAAAGGGTAAGGGTTGATAGGAATGATACCATAAACTTTTAACACATTCCTGGTGTATTTGAGAAGTAGATTGTGTACACTAAGGTTATTCACTAACTTGCGAATTTGACTGTTGAATTCTCAAACAGCGGATTCGCGACCACAACAATTTTTAAAGTTGCAACTGCGACAATTTTCCATAGTAAAGTCGCGATTGCAACAATCTTGTCATTATAAAGATGCAACAGTAGCAATCTATTGTGACTGCCTTTAGCTGGTGAATTCACAACTATCTACAACAATTTGGACTTTAGTGAATAACCCCCTAAGTAATACTGCATTGTTCGTTTCTAACTCATACTCTGTAGTCCAGTGGTTCTCAAACTTGTCCTCAGGCCTCACCGAAGGTATATGTTTTGTGAATATCCACACAGACTAATCTCTCAGAATTTCTCATCACTTTGTTGACTCACCCATGCTGCTTTGTGGATATGCATATATCATATCATATGCATATGCATATATCATATCATTTGTGGATATGCATATACAGTTCGTGAGGCCTGGAGACAGGTTTGAGGACATCTGCTCTTAAACTCAATTCTTGTGAGGCATATGAGAGAGCAATGATGTTTTGCCTCACAAAATGGTAATGGCAGCATATAGACAAGGAGATGGTGTCTAGTGTGGTATTGTAGTGAGGATGTATGTCACCTGGAATAAGTCCATTCTCAGACACTAACTTTCTGGATCAGAACACTTTATTACATGCTTTATTCATAGCTTCCTGTCTAGCATTTCCCCTTCCTTAAGTTAACTTCTCCACCTCTATTACCTCACTCTTGCTAGGCAGATAAATTACAATTTGGGAACTACAAAGAACACATAGAACAGTTATAATAACATCACATCTCTCCCCATCTTAACAAAAGCAACATATTTTACTGCAGAGCATACTCCATGAGGTGAGTTGGTGGCCTTCAACACATTCTTGTCAGATAGCACAGAGACACCTTATTATCTATCTCTTGTTGCTGTTGCTGAACCAGTTCTATCTGGCGGAATTTCCACATCTTTCTCCTCTGTACTTGCTTCTGGATCATAGCCACAAATCTTTTTAAAATAGGAGACATTTCTTGTGGCTTGACGACCCTGATGTTGAGCAGTGACCATGGTACCAATGACTTGTGTGATTTGAAAGGGTCCAGGATGATATGGGGGTATTAATTTATCACTGGGTTTCTACCTTTTATAAACTCAATTTCCTACTTCCAAATGTTTGTAGTGATGGCTGCCCTTATCTGCATTTCTCTTCATCCTTTCTTTTTCATTGGAATCATTGAGAATGAGAACTAATGGAGAGTCTGGACAGAAACTACTGGGATGTTTGGAAGTCTAATGCACAAAGGTCTGTTGAAAAGTGCAGTTGCTGGCGGAGTTCCTGTAGTGGAGTGTGGCGTGGCTCTGTACCGTTTAAGGAATCTATATAATACTTGTGTTCCATGGTAGCAATCCTAAAAGTTTTGTTGATGGATTGTATGAAGTGTTCCTCTTTGCCGTTAACCTGAGGCCAGTAACGAGTTCCTTAATTTAACTCCTCCTCCTCTATTACCAAACTCTTGCTAGGCAGAAAAATTACAATGCTTGAGCAAAAAAGAACACATAGAACAGTTATGACAACATCACATCTGGGAAGTCATCATCAGAGCAAGAAGATTTTGCATCAGTATTTCATGCCCCTTTAAGTTATAATCTTCTCGATCTTATGAACATAGGCGTGCGCACGGGGTGTGCCTAGTCACACCCTAATGTGCTTCGTTTATATTTATATTTAATTGATATATATTTATTTATATTTAAACATGTCAGCTGATATAAATAACTCTTTAATTTTAGGTGTCATGGAGGCCAGTTCTTTTATGATAAAACTAAAAGCAGGGTTTATTTAACTAGGGCATATGGCATTCTCCATTTAACCCTTCTGTAAAGAAGGGTGCTGGGGTGTATTGCATTACAGGCTACTCTGCAATATGGGATAATTGAGAGGGTTATTTATCAAAGTATGAACAGTCAAGAAAATGTGTGGATATGTGTCCATTCACAACTTCTTCAAGTTTGCGTATTCAGCAAATTGTGATGTGGTGAATTTGAATCAATTTCAATATATTATGATGGTTGTGGAATTATGCACCTCTTCACATCACCTTGTATGCGCATGCACGTAAGCTTCTTTGCTAAGTGCAGGCGCTGTCCCAACCCTATTGGTGCCCTGGGCCCCCCCTGCCCCGCGCAGCCCCCCCCCCCCACTTTGTCCCGCACCCCCATTCACCTCCAACAGCAATGCACCTCCTCTAATGAGGCAAGTTGAATGCGACGGCGCTCTTTAGTTGCCGAATACAGCTGACAAGACCCGAAGCAGCCAAGGAGCGCCATCGCATTCAACTTACCTCATCAGAGCAGGTGCATCGTTGGAACACTGTTGGGGGTGAGAGGGGGCACAGGGCAAGGGGTGTCGTGGGGCGTGGGGGTGCAGGGGGGGAGGTCAAGTTAAGCGATGGGTGATCAAATAGATTGCGCCCTGAACCGTCACCCACATCGCCCATCGGTAGAACTGGCTCTGGCTAAGTGAATCCACTATTTAGTGAATAGTGAGTAACAAATTTGTGTCTGTGTCGGGATGCAAATTGCAAATCCCCTAAGCCTGGATCCTTGGCATATTGATGAATAACCCTTTTAGAGTATGCAGTGTCTGTGACCATTTTTTCTCTATTACCAATGCCACATTTAGAAATAAAAACAGTCGCAGGTAATCATATGGATGATATCCATTCAGTCTTCAGTATCACTTGCATGCAGATGATACCCAAATTTACTTATCCGATCCTGCCCTAACACCTGAAATACAGACTCAAATTTCCAGCTGTCCAAACGCCAATTCAAATTAAATCTCACTAAAATGGAATGGATTATTTTTCCACCCTAACCTAGACCCACTCCTACCTTTTCCATTGAGTTGATGGTGCGATCATCAACCCTGTAACCTCTGTACGTTGTCTTGGGGTGACTTTTGACTCTGGTCTTTCTTTCTCTAATCGCATCTCTTCCACTGTCAAACTTGTCAATTTTTCCTTTGCAACATTGCCAAGATCCACCCATTTTATAAAAAGCGAAATTTAAATTCCGATCGCACGTGCGGAAATTTTTCCGCACGATCGGAATTTTTTTCCCGCACGTACAGAATTTTTACCGCACGAACGTAAATCGATCGAAATTCGGCACATGAGATCAGAAATCGATCGAAATTCTGCACGTGCGATCGGAAATCGATCGAAATTCGGCACATGAGATCGGAAATCGATCGAAATTCCGCACGTGCGATCGGAAATCGATCGAAATTCCGCACGTGCAGAAAAAAATCCGTACGTGCGGTAAAAATTCCGCACGTGCGAAAAAATTACGCATTTAATAAATTTCGCCCTAATTAAAGTGAAGTATCCCTGTGATATTATACTTATATTGCACAAAAGACTTCTTGCAAGCAGAGATTTTAACAAAGATTCTCTCAAGTTTTTCATATGTATCCCTAAATACTGTATGTATTCTAAGGGCAAAAGTAATAAAAGTCAAAAAGACCGATCTTGGTCTTTCGTGTTTATCCCGCGAGATCTTGAGCTGATCCCATGTTACATACTTTACATTAATATTGTGGCAACCTTTCCACTGAAAAATTTGATTAAAAAACTTAAGCGATAATCTCACAGGATCAACTTGAGATTTCCTGGAATAAACTTAAAAAGACCGGGGTTGGTCTTTTCAACTTTAATAACTTTTGCCCTTTAAATGTAGAACTACAGCTCCCAGCCTTGACTTAGCAGACAGAAGTTTTGGATTAAAAAAAAAACAAAAAAAAACAGAAAATTGCCCATGCACCCCTTCACAAACTGGTGATGTAAACACAGATTATTTTCCCCGTTCATGGATTTGTAACAGAAAAAAAAACTTAACAAACTGACCAACTGTTTGGGTGAATATGGGTGAATCAGTAGCATTTTAACCTAAAACTGGGAATATGTAGCTAGTCATGAAAATATAACCTTTATGAATAAGGACTTACTTTAAAGTTTTTCTTTATATTGTAATAGTTTAAATTCATGTGTTGCAGGTTTTCTGTTATTTATGCTTTTTATCTTTTTTTAACGTTACTTGATATTTTTTTCCATACTGTTTACACTGAGCTAATAATTCTGTTTGATTGTTAACTAACAAGTTATGTGAATGTTGACATATGCCTTTGTCCCATCAGATTTTATTCACAGGCTGCATGTGTGAAGTTGCTCATCTTTCGGCTGTTGCTTTAAATGTTAAATGGGCCACAGAATGAAATGAATTAGGAAAGACCATGGCACATGTTCTATTTTGAAACAGCAAAGCCTAATTATACAGAAGCATTGAAGTTTATTCCATTATGACACTTGTTTAGGTTGACATTAGCAGAAATGTATGTGTTTTTCAGGCGGTGTTATCTGGACCTTGATGTATTTGTATTCTTTACACTTTTGTGTGTAGTCAAATGCACACGAAAAACTCACCACAATGACAGCATTTGCAGTTTAGATTTTTTGCTTTGAGAATTTTATTTTCATATACACTCTTGTATTGACTAGAATTCTTATTTATTTAGCTGTACATTAGATACTTGATACTAAGGTATAAATTAGCAAGTATAGATGAATGCAAGTATATATGTAAATGTATTGGACTTGAGTGTACTGTTTTTTTTCACTTTTACAAACCCTGTGCATGCCAATTTTCTTTTCTATATATACAGTATTTATACCTATATATATATATATATATATATATTATTTATACCTATATATAGTATTTACAATTGAGACAGCATTCTCCTTTCTTTGCTTAAAGGAACAGTCAAGCTAAATTAAAAAAGAATACATTGTATTATTTAGGCTTATTAACCCCTTTTTGCAATATGATTTATTATTTTTTTTAAAAAAGTTAAATTTTTTACCTGTAAAGAAGTGCTATACAGCACATCCATGTTGCATTCCCCAGCCTGAAACAGCTCTGGCAACTGTATGGCATCCTTAGCAGAAGAACATCTATCAGTTGCGTATTCCTAGCTTCCCGCGCTCCTACTGAAGCCCCGCATCGACACTTCCTAGAATTCACAGGGAGTGCATGCACATCATACAGGGAGGACACATTGATGACGAGCACTCTCTCCCTATGAGTTCTACGAAGTGCAGATGAAGGCTTCAGTAGGAGCGCAACAGGCAGGGAATATGCTCCTGATAGGTGTCTCCTGCTCAGGAAGCTGTAGAGTTGCCAGAGATGTTTCAAGCTGGGGAATGCAACATGGAAGTACTGTATAGCACTTCTTTATCGGTAAGAAATTACATTTTATTATTTAGGCTTATTAACCCCTTTTTGCTAATATGATTTATTAGCAATTTAAAAAAAAAAATTTATTTTGGCCTGACTGTTCCTTTAAGGTGCATTAGGGCATTTTCTCTATTGCAGAATCCTAATAATTAAGTCTGGTGAAGCAAGACTAGGACCTTCCTCTGCAGAGCAGAACATAGTGTCTCAGAGTTTTTGGAACTTCAGCTCCCCACGTTGGAGTTTCAATGCCAAATGTGGAGCCAAGTACGAAAAATTGTTTAAAGCTTTGGAAAGCTCAGGTATAATGTTATTTGGAGGTTATGAGGCAGTGCCTGACAACCATCCAAGGATACAGGTGTACATGATAAACACTGGGGTATAGCATTTTAACTGAAAAGAGTATAACTGCCTTTCCCATTATAGTGATATTATAGTGAAGCTAAACAAAGGATAATGAGCTAACAGGACTTGATCAGACAGTCAGAGCTGATTTATATTGAACCAATAGAACCTCTTGGCCTTTTGTTGGCCCTCTGCTGGTTTGATGGCCATATTGCCTAAATATTGTGTACATTCAAATAAACTGAATACATTTTGTAAACATTTTATTCTTGATATGTTTTAATATCAGTAACCTCCTAGTTTAATGTGTATGCGACCCCTTCTCGAGACAATGAACTGTATCTCTCAGGACAGACTACCTTAGAAAGACATTTCACAATGTCACAATGCTCTAATTGTACAAACTGTTTCTCTCTATCCGGGTGTTCTTTGGTTGGTCTTACTGAAGACGTTAAAATGGTTGCCTTATTCAGAGTAAAAATATATTCTCCAGTGTTTCTTCTCCTGTATAAACCTAGAATGAAGAACCTTTCTGCATAACTCTCATTCTTTATTATTTCTGATGCTTCTTCACATCCATAAATACCTTTTTTTGTAAATTGGAGCCCAAAACTGTACTACATAGTCAATAATATACAGGGACAGAATCACATTTGCCACTCTTGACTCCATTTCCTTTGTACTACAAGGCAAAACCTTGCTTGTTCTATCTGCTGCAGACTGGCACTGCTGGGGTTAAGACAATAATCTACAAATACCTAAGATTTGTCTCCATCAGTAATTTTCTTAACCTAGCATCATTAATGGTATAGTTTTTTGCCATTTGCTCAGATTAAACAAAGTTTTGTGTTAGCAATTTCAGATTTTAAACAAAAAATTCAAGCAAATCTAAGTTCAAGTTAATATCAGGACTGAAGGGTTAATAGTTAATATCAGGACTGAAGGGTTAATAGTTAATATCAGGACTGTTTATCTCCTTACCAAAGGAAATTGAATCCCCTTTTTTGCTTACATCCTATAAAATATTGTAGATTCTGTTTGCTATTGGTTTTAGACATAAATTAATTTCATTATGATGACAGTATGCCTTTAATGTTGAAATGTAGGGCATGCCCTGTGTTAGGATTTTGCACAACTGCTTGAGACAAGAGAAGAAAACCTGATCTTTTCCACAATATAAATCATTGAATGAGTTATTGTTCATTAATTATGTACAATGTTTAGCAAAAGCTTAAGCTACTACCAGTATTGCACTTTATGGTAGATTTATGAAAAATGCATAATGTGCAACTCTGATTTTCTAGCTTAGCCCTTGACAGTACAATTTTTCTTATAACTTACTTTATCTTTTAAAGTAAAGCAGGACTGTTATAGACTGCACTTTATATACCAGGTAATTGTGTAAAACAAACATACAGCTGCAATGTGCTTTTCTGTGTAATTTGCCAAATAAGGAGATGCTAACTTACCCTTGAATTGATTTAATTTTCAAAGCCTTTGGGAACATCAACTTCATCTGTTGGCTTTTTCCATTTGAAGGTTAGTCTTATATAGGCAGAGATACATAACACATTTTGTAAAGGTCAAAGTTTATAGCAGTGGGTTTCAAGAAATGTTGATTTCATTTACATTCTGCTTATATTTCTGAAGCAATAAATTTCATTTATCAGGACTAGGTAACCTTTGGCATTTCAGATTTAGCAGTACCACAATTTTAATCATTCCCACAAGTTGAGCTACTGGAGAAATGCTGGGTGATGCATTATAGTTTTGTAACATCTAAAGCAACCAAAATTTGGCAATTCGTGGCACAGAGTAAGTAATACAAACCATTGTTAGTGTTTCACTAAACAATGAAATAGAATCAGGGAAGCTACATACAACTCTACTAATCTAATCAGCCTTTATAAAGAGGTCAGTTCAAGATTGAACCAGAGTGACCAGACATTGGATGTCTTATACCATGATTCTTCCAAAACATTTGATACTATGTCACCTACAAGCAGAGCCGGCTCTGGCTCTATTGGCGTCCTAGGCGCCCCCCTCC